>VWZU01018557.1:1650927-1665231 GCA_013397095.1 Sterrhoptilus dennistouni | reverse complement strand
GGGGGGGGAGGGGGGCAGTGAAAAAAAAGAGAAAATAAGAAGAGGTCAGTTGACGAAAATCAGTCTCCCAAGAGCTGCACCACCTCATGCCTAATCAGTTGATGTACCTATACAATATATACAATATATATACAATAAAAGATGCATAATAATATAAAAACTAACCAAGAAAAAAATCCATATGATTTTTCATATCAAAGCTCCGATGTGTTTCTATTGATTTGCAGAGCTCAAAATACTCTTTTTCTGCCCATTTATTTTCAAAATATTTCAGCTAAAAGTATGTTAATGAATACTTGAAATAACAAGGTTGCTGTGGGGAAAAGAGGGGTAAAATTAAAGAAAACTGGAAAGTTACAAAAATTTCAGTTAATGTAAATGCTAAGGGGAGATAAAACAGAACATGGAGAGGAATTGAAAGCTACACAGTTATAACTGTATGGAAAATTGTAGGGAGAAAATGCGCTTGCTCCTCCCCAGATGGAATGCGGTCAACATGCCCAACCTCCCACACAAAATACATGCCCCGCCCAAACATAAAAAAATAGTATAAAAGTAAGTTAAAAATGGGGAAAAGATAGGGAAGACGCCACCACAGCTTCTGGGATCGATTGAAGGGAGCAGTCTTCTCCCCGGCAGGGATGTCTACTGGGTATGTACTGCATTTTTATGTACACTGATTATCTCAAGCTAGCTTTTGTTAGGAATTAGAGCTTATCCATATACTGCTTTGAATACAATCTTGCAGCCAGATACTATCACCAGCAATCTTTGAACTTTAACCTATCACAATCTTCTATTATATTAATAAAGGATGTTATTCTGTACACTGTTAGTGGGAGTTCTTTAAGGGCACTGGCAGCTGCTGGCAGTGGATCATACACTCAATTGTGGAGCCTCGGGAAGGGGGGGGAGCCTCTTATGCTGTGTGACCCTGAACACGTCAGTGGAGATGCTCTCTGATCCAGTGACTGTTTAAGGAAGGCTTCCCATAATGGGGCACTCACAGACTGGTGGGGCACAATGTCGGCTTTCCTGGGGCACTGACAGACTAAACAAACACAAATGGTTTGAGAAAATCACCCCTTTTACATGACAGTCATTTAAGAGAACACCTGGGCATTTTTATTCTGGATATGGAAAAAAAAATAAATTAACTGTAGCTTTAATTAATACATTAAGCAATTGTACAACTATTCACTCCTGAAGTACAGATGTTCTGCAATGTAAATGGCTGCAGCACAATTAAGGTTTCAAATAAGATCTTTGGATTTTAAAAATACATTTAATCATGCCGTAACAAGTGTTAGCATGAGTTTTCTTCACTAAGAGGGCCTTCTAAGAGACACAGAGAACTTGCCTTGCAGCGTTGACCCCCAAAGTCAATCAAAGTCCCTTCATACTTCAAATTATTAATGTACTTCTCAGCTTTAACATATGAAAGCAGATAGGAATTAGCGATCATTGTCAGTTTCTTTTCATTAATATGAGAAAAAAAGATTAAACACAATGAGCAGATTACTATTTCTAACAAAGTTAATTTACTAGACCTTTCTTTCTTCTAGGAAAGGAGGGCGTTATACTTGCCAAGTGGAGTCTGCATCTGTACATTCCTGGGGTTGCTGTTCACTAAATGTCAAAGTGAGCACCAAAGCAGCCACAATTGCTTCTTTGTGAAGGAGAGATCTAAATAAATACCTTATTAAGGTAATTTTAGTCCAGTATGTCAAAACAGCATATCTAAAGTCAGTATACAATAAACTGCAATGTAAAAAAGCAGCTCAACTCCAAGTTCCTACCTCACTATGTTCAATACACCACCTTCAAGTTCCTACCTTACTATGTTCAATACACCACCTTCTTTAAATGAATAACAAAGCACAGTAGCTGAAAAATGCAGTTATTTAACCAAATTATGATGTTCTTTTCTCCTCAAGATTTCAAAATTATATTGAAAAGGCTGTATAGACTTCAAAATCTAGTATGTGTGTATGTTTTTAGAGCTTATTTTCTAAACACTTTAATCACTCCCAACATCAAGATTCCATTTTCCCTAAATACCCTAGTTAAAGTTCCTTAGTGGAACTTTATTACAATTTCACCTATGTGAAAACATGGAGGAGACTTTGCCTTTTTCTGCCTAATATCACAGTAGTTAAAGCATTCTGGAAATCTGGCTCACTGCTGTTTGCACACCCTCATAGATACGAACGGCATCACAGACTTATGTCCTCGTAATTCCCTGCCAACTCTCACTCAAGGTCTTGTGATGATTTGCCTCTTCTGTGACTCAGCTGTCTAGCCAGACTGTGTCTAGTATCACCCCTTCTGGAGTTTTAACCATCCACAAAAGGCAAGTGAAACCTGAAGCAACAATACCACTGCACAGAGCGCTGCTCCTATACAACCTTTCCGACTTGTTCCCCCCCTCCCCTCCATCAGAACTGAGACATACTACATCTCTGCAGGGTTTCTTTTATGAGACCCAAAGCACTAAGTTGCTCTCCTGAATTTTCCCAAGTCAGACTTTTTCCTGCTGAACTGGAAGATAAATGCACAGTAAGGATCTCTACCAAGACAAAACCATTCCAATAAGACCTTACCTAGTAGAGTAGGATTTTTGCAAAACATAGGAAGATTTACCGGCTCATGCAGAAAGGCAAGAAAATTTGCCTAAGATTTCTGCCCAAGGAGATGCAGCCACTGGCTGGCACCTTCCAGTGCACAAAATGTTGCCCATTGAATTTCTAACACCTGCATTTACCATTTTTTTAGTGAGGGAATAGGTTAGACTTTATTCTTCCCAAGCACAAACCTTCCCAACCTCATCTATGTCACTTCCTCACTCTCTCCTTCTCTTCCTCTCAGTGCATACAGAGGCATTTTTTAAAAATGAAAACCACCCTGACAGAAAAACTTATCTCAGAACATTCCACCATGCAGAAATTGACGTAATCTCTCCACCACCAGGTATGAAAAATATAGTACCGTAAAGACACCTCTTTTTTTTTCATTGCTTTTGTGAATAAAGTCTACACCTAGCCCTCTCTTTCCTCTTCATTGCTCTCCTTTTCTTGAAGACAGATAGTACATCATGATAATATGATGTAAAATAATTATTTTAAGTGTCTTCACCAAAATAAGAACTGAATTTAAAAACATATCACTTCCTCAGCCTTTTCACATTGGTGATTCAAAGCATAAGTGTTCTGATCTCTCCACTACTACAGAGCACACTTTGAAAAGGAACCTTGCTGTACCTTACAATTGTGCTTCTTCAGCTTTTACATACAAGATCTATTCTGCTATAGAGGGAAAAAGGATACCTTAAAAATATTCTTATCTGTCTTTTGATGTCTGCTTGTCCTGTGTTTGCAAAGATGAAAGTACCCAAATCCGTACTTCTATTCCAAAAGTCTGGAACACAAACACTGCTTGTAAATCTTCCTTAATATCCTACTCTATTTCTTGACTGAATAAGCTGACTTATGCATACTATTTTTTTTAAAAAATAGACCATTATCTCATAAATGCTTTTACAACATTAAACTATCACATTTGTGTTTATTAAACCAATTTAACACTACAGCTTCAGCGAGTAAGCTGGCTTTCCAAATCACTAAGTTAGCACAGAAAACTGCAGCCACATAAGGGAAAAAGCAATGTGTCAGGACTTTGGAGAAAAACTGCTGAACCACTCATATTGTGTGAAAGACAAATGACAAGTTAGAGGCTTAGTTACCACATGTTTAATGTTTTTCTATACTGTCTCATTAGTGCTTTAAGATTTAACCATGAGAATGCATGAGAAACTTCAAAATTTACAGACACCAAACTTCATTTCTACCTAAGCTTTTATCACTGCTGCTTGCTAAGCACACCTTCCTTACTAATGCAATTCCCAGACAGGAGGCATCAGTACCGATAACTTCTGATGAAGACAGCAAAATCCCAAGCTCTTTAGATAATCTCACTAGATCAGTGTATTAAATAAAAAAAAAAAAAATACTCTCTTTACTTTAGGATAATTGTAGAACAATCCCTTCCCCACTTTAAGTCAAACAGAAATAGTTTGCTGCCCTTGCTTAAAAGAACAGCTATTCCCCAGACTGCGTTGATTCAGACATGACAGTTTGTCTCAAAGTCACAATATTATAAACTTAAGCTTGCTAAAATAATAAATTAGGAGATTTGAATGAAATAAAAATTAGGAGCAAAAGTACAAAACAATAGAATAGCAACTATAATATTTATGTCAAATCTACAAATACTTTCTAGTTGAGTTGTACATTTCATTAGGAAATGAAGTATTTGATCTTTGCTAACAATTACATTTGCTTGAGTGTTTTACAAAAACCCCACTTTTTACAATACAAGGCCATATTGCTTTAAAATTAAAACATTTAATTTTTTCTCTTTTTTAACATATTTGCTTGTTTTCTAGGCATTAGACTATAAGGGCACTTCTACTGTAATTACAATGATAATTTAAAAAATGTATTATGTCCTACAGCACTTTGTCTTTACAAACAATTACTAGATATCACATTCAACAGAATACAAAAAGCAATTTCTATCACAAGGTTAAAATTAGTCTTTGAACAAAAGATGCTTTCAAAGCAAATCCAAATTCTCATCAGCTTTATATCAGTTTCTCTGTGAGACAGGGAAGTGAGGGATGGAAAGGGGAAAAAGGAGAAAAAACCCTGAAGGACATTTTAAGAATTTCTTGCTAGCGATCAGTGTGAGCACACATTTTATCAGCTTTCTGATAAAGGTCTAAGCAGAAGGACATGATTAAATTTCTGCTGTCAAACTGTATTGTGGTCAAAAACTACACCCGTCAAAGAAAAGGGAAGTAGAACTTATAGCTTTTGAAAGAAAGTTGAATCTGTATGCAGACATTCACTTTTGGATCTGGTTTTGCAGTTCAGGATTATTGGTTGGAATGGATGATCCTCAGGGTCTTTGCCAAACTAAACGATTCTATGATTGTTGGTTCTTGGTGTTTTGATATAGTAAACCACCTAATCCATGAATGGTTGCTTTAGCTGACTGATGAGAAAAATGTCCAGTAATTGCCTTGAAACATCACTTAATTTTTTCAGAAAGAGATCACAAGAACAGAAAACCACAATGCAAATGATGCAATGTTAATGATTTGAGGAGAAGAGCATGGAATAAAATAGCAGTACATAGGTAAATAAAATATCTGAACTGATTGCAGCTTTCGATCTGTATCCTAAACTGACATTTCTGTACCATGGCTTCTAAGGACCTGTGTGCATTCACAAACGTGGAAAATTAATGGAGAATAACTGAAATACAGTACTTCAGTGTATAATGCTTACCCTTGGAACTACAGTAGATTTAGATCATAAAAACTTAGCTTGACTTCAGTTAAGCTTGCCACTGCACCTATTTTACAGACATCTACAAGTATTAGCCATTTTCAGCTGTTAGGGAATACCATTCTTTCTAATCAGTGATCAAAACTCGTTGTGAAGTAAATGTACTTAATTGACTAAATAAAGGAGCAGCAATCCTTAAGACTTCTTTCTAGATGAGTGCTATTGAATGGTCCCATGAAATGGGAATGAAAAGGTACTTATAAATAAAGGTACTAAGAAAATCAGGGAGGAAGCAACAGAGGTAAGACCCCTTAAAAAAAAAATCAGGAAAGAGAAGGAAGAATTATATTACATGTTTGCAGCAGTAGGTTTGAAAAAGTCACTAAAGGGAGTCATGCTTACAAGGAGAATATGAATTCTCTTCTTGTAGTTGATGGGGAGGCCAAATTAATACAGTTTTTTCAAACATCATCATTAGAGAAAACTCAGTGTTAGTTCCTATAATACAGTTTTCTAATTGCTAAACAAATTACTGTAAGAAAGCAATAGGGCAGCATCAGTATCCGGAGATCCCTAACAGGATGACCTAGAAGCCCAGACACACAAGACCACAGAATGAGCTCCTCTAGAAGAAAAATAGAAGAGAATTTCACTTCATCTCATAATTCTAACACGGCAATACTAATCGCTGCTAATTAGGCATGTAACTTCATACTGGAAAAAAGCAAAGAGGTAACTATTTAAGAGACAACACTAGGCGGATTAAAAAAGCTCCTGTCAACAACTCTGGACACCTGTACCAAGCTCATTTATTGCCTAATTAAATATTAACATGTCATGATAGAATCTGTGGTATAATTTTAATTACTGTTTTCTCACAGGGAAGCCATATAATCAATGTATTTCTAGCTGTTCCTAGAGGCTGTTCTGTAAAACTTCATTAGTAAATTGTGAACCATCACTAAAATATTTTCCTCCAGATTTCTATAAGTAAATCAAGACTATTATATTCTCCTAGGAGGAGGGGAGTCTAGATGCCTTCCTTCAGGGGAAAAATATATGATTTCTCCAAGAATAAAAATGTTTTAACTACAATTCTATTTAAAGACTTGTTAAAATTCTTGCACAAAGAATCAACATCAGGGAGTTACATATCACCAAAGTTATATTTAAATGTATGTGTAATCCAAAATATTTTTCTTGCTGGATTGAGTAATTAGGATGAGAGTCACATTACTTCCTTCAAGCATGTATTTAAATTTTCTGCTGGGGATGAATTGCAAATATTGAGGTAAGTCTTGAACCTACTTATGTATTTTCTTTCTCCATTAGGACTAAGAATGCTAAAGACTATAAGCCTTGATTAAAATTCTTGTGTATTTAGGGGTCAGAAATGCAAGGAAACAATACCAACTCTATTTGGGGTGCTATTTAAATAGCTAGGTATATAACTTTAAAGGTAGCAATTCTCCAGGTAGCACTAAATAATTTCAAGGAGTAGAAAAAGAGGTACAGGGAAAGTGGAAGTATTTAAAGGACTACTATGCTTTACATTTCAATGATAATCTAGTCATATATTATGCTTTGATAACTGAGCTCTTGAACATTAACTTTGTTTTGAACATACTCCTTTTATCTTTCTCTATGTAAAAGTCTCTGGAAGTCAAAGGGTCTTTTGTAAGAGCAGGGATTTCAAGGCTAAGCCACATTCTCAGAGCCTGATTATACAGAGATCTGGATAACATAATCATGGGGATAAACAAACCATGAAAATATCAGCCCCTGTGAATTTAAACTCAGCATTTGAACATCCTGTAAGAGATTCAAATCAATTTAAATTCAGGACTATATTTTCGACAGGATCTTTAAAATAGATTTCAATTTTTACTGGAAGTCTCATCTACCTTAAAGTTCTTTAAAAACCCCTAACATTTTCCTCTTAGTTTTGGCTACCAGAGTAAGGACCAATATAAGAGTATTGCATGCAAACTGTTAGATTTTATGTTCACAGAAATAAAAGTAGTTGAACTACTTCTCAGAATAGGTTTAGGCTAAATAAAGAAAAACTAAATAATTGACATTTCTTTTAAAACAACTTTTCTATGAGTCAACTTGCAAGGCATCTCAAATCTTGCACTGCAAATTAAACTATCATCCTTAATTAGTTACCATTTTTGTAATGACTAACAGGCTTTTTCTGACCCCCAGAATCACGGAACAAACTCTGATGGCTTATTTTGATTTCTCAAAGGATACTCCATCTCTCTGGCAAGACAGCTCCTATAGACAGAACTTGGGATAGGATGTATAGAGCATTTGGGAATGCAAACCCTGGGTGGAGCGAGCTCAGGAAGGATAGAACCCCAGGTCTGTCATTGGGAGATGTGAGCTCCTCTGAGAGCACCGTATGATTGTCCATCAGTCATCATGAAGGGCACCACACATGGGCCCAATCATCTAGACAGAGATGGCTTTTTCCACTTGAGAGCTTCAAAGTGGAGATTTCTGGCCTGAAGGGCTGATTCTGCTTTTCCAGACTGAGCTCTTAATAAATAAACATTCTATGTTTGCAGATGTTATACCCTCTCTGACAGGCAGAAATCCATGTAGAGAAGTGCTGAAGTGCACACAGAATTTTTATGCCAAAGGACAAGCCCTGTTTCCCATCTGCTTGTGGCAGACACAGAGGCCCGATCTCAATCTGGTTTTCCTCTATGTTCACCTGGAGTTTTCATAGCAGTGGCTTAGTCAATGCCTATTAACTTTTTTTTAATGCCCATGAAAAATGACACATTCTATTGGCTTTTTAAAATCCACCCTGTGGGACATAAAACAAATTTAATAAAGCAAAAAGATCAAAGCTTATTAAAATATTCTTGTAAGAACTGAAACCAGCCATGATACATGGAAATTCCTAGCAGGACCATTCTCCTGCTTACCACTGAGGAAAAACATTATTCTAAGCTAAGCATGTAATTTTTCATTAAATGTATACCAGGCCCCAAACTCCAGCCCTCTCTGGAGTCATTGCTCAGGTCTGTCAGTTAAGTAAATATGCTCATCAGAGGATCTAGCAGCACACACAGATAAGGTAAGTATGAAGTCCATTCCCCTAGAAATCAATAGGAAGGTGGTTGTTAGGCACTATAATTGAGTTAGGGTTTCATTTGGGAATCTGTGGTAAATGTTCCCACTATTACTGCCACAGGGGCGCAAGAAAGTATATGACACCTGTGGCTGGATCTCTGGTTCATTAATGGCACAGCCAGCTGAGACCTGCTACAAAAGGCTTATGCATGCTCAAACCTGGAATACTAAAAGTAAATCTGTCCTGAGCTAGAGAGGGCAGCTTGACTTGCAGGTTTGCTGCTTATTCCAATAGAATATTGATTTAAAATTGGGCAAGGATTCAAAAGCTTTCTGATGCTAAACACAAAAAGGCACGGACAAAAAGATATTTAAGGAGTAATAAAGGGGTTTAGTCCCAGAAGTCCTTGGGCAGGGATAATTATACTAGTGATAAATAGAAGGTAGGTATTGTCTTTGCCTCCTTTTTCCTACCATGGAACTGTAGAGTTTAAAGCACAGCTCACTGCAAAACGTCACTACGAAACAGGATTACTTCCACGTGCCAGATCACAGGAGCAATTTCACTCCAAGGGCAATGAAGCCAAGTTTGCATGAGGGCCAAGGAGAGCTCTGACACCCAGCATTACCTCACACATCCAGGAATTACTGATACTCTTCTCAGTCCAAAGCTTATCCCCACGTATGGAGATCAATCTATATAGCCCAGTCAGTGCTCACTTACTGGCAAAACAATTAAGTATATAGGCAAGTATAGACTGTATCTTTCTGGTTTTGGAGACATTAGGGATCTGGATTTTAACACCTCTGCTATTTTAGACAACCTTCCCCTAGTGCAGCCAGTATAGAGCAGGGCAGACTTCTTACATTAACACCTAGAACAGGATGGATAAAATTATTTTGTGCACACACCAGTACACAACAGGAACTCATGGGATTTAAACAGGATCTTGTAAACTACAATGCAAAACACTGTACGGAAAATCCCAAGAGGATTGACAAAATCTGACAAATTCTTAAACTACATTCACGCAAACTATTTACTATAGGACTGTATTTAAGATGGAAACCAATTGGGCATTATATAAACTCTTAAGGACACACATCTTTTCACAATTTATATTTGTGTATTTTAATTTTATTTAAACATATATGCCATATATATGCATATTTGAAAAATAAATTGCATAATTTAATTTGCATAATTCATACTTTAGTGAAGTGGGTTTTTTTGGTACACTTTAACCCATAGCCTCCTTAAGGGAAAAACCTGTTTAAAATATGACTCACACCATTATTCTGTGATATTTAGTGTCATTAATATAATAACCCTTCTTAACTGGGCCAATTCCTGCAATTAATTTAGTTTTCATGGTTCCCATCAACTTCAATATTCATTCCAATATGGCTTCACTGCCAGATCTGAGCCTTACTGAAGTAATACCTTTTACTTTTTTTTTTTCCTGTGACGAGAAGGGCTCTAAGAATGGCTAATTTCCTAAACATTGTACATGTACAACCACCAACAGCCCAGCCCTTTGTGAAAGAATGTGAGTTCTTTAAAAGTGTCTTCTCTTTTACTACAGCCATTCTGTTCTGCCGTAATGTAACAACCTGCTTGTGAAAATACATGCACCTACTTCTTATTTATATATACTGGATTTTATACCATGGACTCACCTAGTTTTAATTATGCATCATTGCCTAGTGATACAGGAAACAAAGCTCCCCTGATCTTGATTGTGAACACTACCATCTCAAATTTTTTTTCTTTTTAAAGTGAAGACAAGTTACTGCATTAAAAATAAATGAGGTATTTTTTGTCAGTTGATTGGACACTGAGTACACATAATAAATCACCAAGAGCATTGTATGCTGGTCTATGTGCTAACCTTGAGCTGCAGTTTATCTATTGCCTGCAATTCAGGAGACAATAAGGCATTTTACCCAATCAGCTGATCAGCTGAAGGAACTCAAAAGACTGAAATGGCTTTGAAACACACAGGCTTTAAGATATCAAATTACCTCTGGAACCCTCTACCCAGAAGTAACTCAAACAAAACCCATTTGAAATACTGCTTCAATATTCAAAGAAATCAATAATTTAAACCACAGGTTGAACATTTTTACTGCTTCCACTGCAGACTGTCGTTTTTTGAAATGAAAATGCTAACAGCACCAAAGGGGAAAGCTCCGGCCAGCCGAGATATGTGTGTGCAGGCGTGGATTGGCTGGAAATGCTGGCTTACTTTTCCTCCCCCAGTTAGATCTTTACATAAGATCTCTTAAAATAAACAACTCTCATTTCCATCACTTGGAAAAAAAAATGTTTTTCTTTGTTGCACTTGATGTTTCTGTCCCTGAGAGCCCAGCTATATCAAGACACTTCACTGTAAACACACGTGCTGAATGCAAATACTACATCCTCAATTATGCTATTAAGTCATATTATTTTGCATGTAACAGGCACTAACATCGTGGTTTTGAAAACCAGCAACACAGTGTGAACTCTTGATTAACAGACAGAAAAGCAGGAATATGGGTGATGTGCCCCAATATTTACAGTAGGAGCAGGAAGCAGCCCAGTGCACATGGCAAAAGCCAATCAAGTATGGATGGTCCACTGCCCATGATATCTGCTTATTTAGGCAGAGAACTGGCTGCCTGGAAAAATGATTTCTTAAAAGACAAGGAACTCATGTGAGGAAGACACCTGGTAGGAATGTGAACCCTTGAACACAATTGAAGCAAGCTAGACATGGAGGATGTTGGACACAGAATCAAGTCTCTCCTCCGCATAAATTTAACCATCAGGTATATTTTTAGCAGAGCTTGAAATATGTCACTCTCTTTCTGTAGAAACAGTTGGTTTTTTGGTCATTTAAAATCTCATTAGATCCTTGCACCCTCTGGAACAATTTTTTAAATATTGTGTTGAGGAAGGATGCAAGAAACACAAAAAGCCATCCAAAAAGCAATGAAATAAACATCACAAGACAGAGCTTATGTATCTACAAGTATACAACTTCCAACACACAGTAAGAACAATTTTTGCTATGGTAGCAAAGCATCACTTTTAGTATTGTAGAGAGGGGCATAAGAAATAAATCATAAGATTGATGGTCCTTGGTTTATCATTTCAATACTTTACTCCCAGATATATTCTTATTCTCTCACACATTTTTAGAGCCTTCTCTAAAGTGTTAAAATAGAAATGAAAATGTAAATTATATTATGAGAGTGAAGTTGTTCAAGTAAAAAACTATGTATTTGTATATATACAGTATTATTGTGAAGTGAAAATTAAATTTGCATTTCTGTTTCGAGAAAAAGAAATTAAAATATACTACTGTGAATTTTCTTGCTGATAGATTTGTTCAACTAAGATAAATCCAGATTTTTAGCCTAGAATAAGAAATTATGAAAGTATAACCATTTAAGAAATGTAACACTTAAAAATACATACTCCAAAAATTTTGACATGGACTCCAATATTCTGTTCTTCTTAAAGACACAAAAAAAATCTGGATATCAAACAAAAAAATCCACAAATGTCAACAGAGCAATTAATCTGAGTTTGAATATATCCAGAATATAGGAAAATAAGAGTTTGCTTATTTATGTGTTTGAGACCTGTGTTACCTCCATGTGAAATCACCTATTTCAGGTACTCCTATCAGTCTTTAAAATATACCTCCTACACAAGAGCAGCAATCAACTGACCTTCTGAGAACACTGTTCTTGGCAGCAATATAAACAGAATAATAAAAATCCAGTAGCAATGAGAAACCCAATATTCATCCTTTCCTCAGTTCTTGCAAAGTTAGGGAGGAAAAACAAGCTCTTCAAGTTTGTACTGGACTTAGGGGATTTTGGGCTGTTACAGGTCATCCTGGGCAGGAGCTCCAAGCACATGCAACAAGATTGTTCTGTGAACTGCCAGCATCTCCTTCGCTCCATCCCAGCTCACCCAAAACAGGCAGTACGGGCTGGGGGCAGTTTTGGTTCCCTTGGCAGAATTCAAGCCATGAAGTTCGTCACCACTGACAATACTTGGATAGATTTAAGACCCACTCCAGTATAGCACAGGCTGGCAGTAGGTTAATCTTGAAATATAAAGTATGGATACTCATGGTAAAGCTTGTATTCAGAAAATAAAATGGGTGTTGGTTTCTGGCTCTTATCTGCTGTTGCAGCTACAGCCTGGAATGGAACTACACCCCTCAGCCGGAAGGATGGATAATTCTCTTGCTGTAGCCTCTGGATGTTTCCTCTAATGATCCCAGCATCATTCCTATCTTGTCTGGATTGACTTTTGCTCAGCATGCTTTCAACCATGCCCCAGCCTCCCACAAACACTGAACAATGCAATCAGCTGCTCCAGCTAAATTAGCTGAGAGTTATAAAGCTGAGTTTCGACATATTGAAAACACTTCAATCAATGTCATTTTACTACACCTTCTCTATGGCTTGTTATACACATTAAATGAAAGGGTGCAAACAGGAGCCCTCCTGAACTGCTCAGGGAGAGACCCATCACAGGGATAAAGCTGAACACAACACCGACACCGCGCCGACAGCGTGCTCCTCTCGCTCCACTGTTTAAGCATGAGGCTTGAAAACCAGGAGGATGCTTTGGGACTGACTGCATTAGGGACATTTGGGAAATGTCTCCAATTTTTATAGATTCCACAGACATATAAGATAGACCAACAACTGCATACGAAAAAGACTGGTACTTTTAAAACAAATTATTGCTAAAATAACTCAGGCTTATATAAGTTTTATAAAATAAGTATTATAAAATAACTTGGCTATTGATGCTGTTGAACAGCAGCATTATTGCCATACAATTTTTATTACAGAATGTCATGTTGCAATTGGGCTTTACACAAATACATTTACTATACCATGTGAATTACTAGAAATGCTTTTCTATGTTTGTGTGATTTATTAAAACATAAATCATAATAGCATGTGCCAGAAACTCCTTTTGAAGGGTATAATAGGGTAACGATTATCCTCTGAACTCTTTTCTTTGTCTTCAGAGAATAAAATGCATTAGAACGTATCCATTTGCTGCCCCATGACAGAAAATGAAAGCAACTGTGATGGTTGCACTGTATGCTTTCAGTTCCTGCAGCTGGCTGGTGAAGTGAGCTTTGCTCCTGAATATGTTGTCAGAGGCAAAAACAACAGTTTCTCCAATACTTCTAAAGAATTAACCTTAAAAACAGCAAGGAAAAATTAATTGAAGAGGTTTGTTTTTACCTATGTCCAGATGGATGTGGAAAAATCCTACATGCAAATATTAAATGTAAATTTAAAGTATATTTCATTTGAAAGAAAATTATGTACACAGGGCCTCCCTCTATGGTTTTGACTTGAATCAATGTACTTCACGTTTTTTGTTTTATGCAACAATTCACAGGATCTGATTCAGGAGAACTGTAGCATTTTCGTCTGTGGAAATATGCACAGAGGAGTAACATTACACGTTTTGTTATAATTCCCCTCAGAGAAGGTTTAAGTCCTTCTAGATTAGCCTGTGAGTGTTTGGAGTCTTGTGTCTGATGACTGGCACAGTGAGAACACAGTGTACCACGATTTTACCCAATTATTTTTGAAGGAAAAATCATAAACAAACATTCACTACATAGAGGGTGCTACATAAAGGCATTATTAACTGTGCAGATAAGTAGAAACAGCAAGATCACAGGATAAAATTGGCTTTATTAATTCAAAGAAAGTATAATTTAATCTCTCAAATGTTGATTGTTTTAAAATACTATTTCTATGGGAAAAGAAACATATATGTGGTTTAAATTAAAAAAAAAAAAAAAAAAAAAAAAATCAATCTTTTGGG
>VWZU01018557.1:1464883-1650921 GCA_013397095.1 Sterrhoptilus dennistouni | reverse complement strand
AAAAAAAAAAAGAAAACCAAGTTTCAACAGCAATCCAGAATTCACTTAATTTTTCTTTTTCTTCCAGAAGGACACTGTGCCCAAACCAAATACTTAGAAGTAAAATGACGGGGACCTCTGAAACCAATGTGATTTCCAGGAACCAAAGTGGATATTAAGTTTCACTTTGCTCAAGTGACATCAAAACATTCTTAACAGATAAGTACATATACACATGCACACTCACTTTGGTTTAGCTCATGATATACATAGAGCTGTATTTTGCATAGATTTTGCAGATGCGTAGCTCAAAATCAAATCACAATGTCATGCAAAGACCCAATCCTGTGTTGCGCAATTCTGATTCTGCAGGATATTTACCTTTGTAATTAACTTTAAGAAAGTCCACATACCATGTCATTTTACTGAAAGAAAAATTCAAGTCATAGCAAACCTATGCACTGCTGAATTTGGTGTCTGTACTCCACTACCGTACTACTCTTTTTGCATAATATTCCTGACCACTTCCATTGGCTTTGGGTCAGAATCTGGAATCTAGATTTTCATTAATGATATTATAGTTATGCACAGTGTGCACATTATGACCTGCTCATAGTCTGTCACATTTAGGGACAGACACAATGCCAACTGAAGTGCATTCAGAATGCCACACATGATGGTTATGATGGCTGGCAAGCATCCTTATTAACAACTATACTTTTTCAACATACATACAGCAATTCCCTGGAAACAGCATCATTTTGGGGCTCTACTAAATAGATCACAATACCATAATTACTGCTACGGTCACACAGTTCGGTGAAGTTCTGTACATGAGAATTTTGATACTCTATGTATATCTAAAGTCCAAACCAACTAAAATAAAAGAGCACATGTCAGTGCTTTTCTAATATTACATGCTTAAGCCTTATTTTATTTACAGCTTCCAGCAGCTCTCAGCTCAGTTCCTCATTGTGCTGGCTGCCACGTAGCTGGAGAAGGCTAACAAACCCCTGTGTGTTCACATGACAACCTTTGTGCAAACGCATCCTTATTCTGTCATCTACTGGCAGCGTGCTTCCCAGTCATGTTCTCTGCCAGTCCTTACCAGTTTGCCAATTACACAAGCTGCTTCCCAGACATCAGACAAAAATTCCATAAGACTGCTGTGCGAGCGTACCCTAATTAACCATCAGCTTAATTAGACAATTTAC
This sequence comes from Sterrhoptilus dennistouni, assembly GCA_013397095.1. Taxonomy (NCBI): domain Eukaryota; kingdom Metazoa; phylum Chordata; class Aves; order Passeriformes; family Zosteropidae; genus Sterrhoptilus; species Sterrhoptilus dennistouni. Next base: position 1,649,728 of record VWZU01018557.1, on the reverse strand, counting down.
TGTGTAATTAGCAGGCAATTAGTCAACACCTCTCAGATCTTATTGACTGCTGTGACAGCCTTCCTTAGTCTACACATTCCCATACGCTTCCACGACCATGATCCCAGCCCTATCCTGTACAACAGTTACCCTTGCAAGGGAAGGGAAATCATATTACATAACAAGGGAAGAAGGAGAAAAATCAATATATAGCCTGTTCATTTATTGAACTGTCTTCTAGCCAAGACTTTCTTTTCTCTAGGAGTAGAAGGTCAGCTGCTAACAAAGAAACGTTCAGCTATAACATTAGCTTATATGTCTTATTCATTTGTAAGGTGATTAAGGAATTTAATTTTTTTTCCTCTTATATGGCATTAAATTATCAAAGAAGTCAGGCAAACAGAAGTTAAAGAAAAAAATAATTTTAAAACTTACTAACATATTGTAGGTTTAAATATACGTTCTAGAACAGTGAAAAGGTGCTGTTAGCTGCTTTTGAGACCTATAGCTTGCATGCATTGTAATTAACTACTTTATAGCCTAAAATGCACCAGGAAAGCCAAAATAAAGCACAAAATTTCAGTACTCAATAATAATTCAATAGCATTAGTGTAATTCAATACAAATAATTTTTGAAGTAGTACCAAGTCCTCTACACAAATCTAAAATTGCATGCCCTTATAATTCAAGATGTGAGAAATTACAATTAAAGACTAATATAACATGGATATTAAGGGATTACTAAAAATGTGTGTTCTTATTTCCTTTTTCTATAGACTAAAAATTGGATTTTGCAATTAGTATTGACAAGAGCTTTTTTTGATAATTCTTAAAGTAGTAATTCCAAAGTTCACGGAATGTATACACTTGTGTCCTTCTGGAATTAACACTAGAAGATTTATTCACAAAAGTCCTTCACTTCCTGACTGAAGGACAGAATCTCACAATCACTATTGTAGTTTAAAAATATAGATAATTATGTATCTCAAATAATGACAAGAAATGTTATTTAGAATACATTCACATACAAATCTGGATTAGTAACAGGTATTTTAACATAAGAACCTGTCAGGTTTTTTAAACATATGGGACTTCATTCTGCTTTTGCAACAATGTCAATCAGGAGTAAATGCAATTATATCACCATGAGATTCAAAAATCAGCTCTTTGCTTTCTTAACTTCTTGTGTGGGCAAATCAGATGTTGAACACAGCCTTATCCTCTTCATTTACCAAGTGGGGGAACTCAAGACCTGAGATAACTCAAAAACTTAAGGGAAGCGTATCGCCTGTACTTAGAAGATACACTGGTATAACCAAAAATTCCTTGAAAAGTGATTAAGCTAAACCCTGTAAACTCATGTGTGGAAATACATGCCAGTTACATCATTTCAGCTAATGCCTGTAAAATCCTTAACACAAGCTGTACAGCACCACGTACACGCTTTACACTGATCTCAGAGTGCCCCTGTAGAGCCACTTTGGGCCCACATTTCTGCAAACATGTTGCATGACTGCAGAGTCCAACCAGGAATCTTGGGGCAATAGCTGCTGCATGAGGTGCACCAGGTCTCCTCAGCCTGTCGTGATGCAGAGCAGAAAAGCAGCCACCCAACAGCTGCCTTGTTACGTGCCCAGCTGGAGCAGAAGGCACCGCTGGTCACTGGTGCCAGGGGAGGAGGCCCAGCCCTGGAAGGTCTCCCCAAGGCAGCTGCAGCCTTAGCACATCCCACAGTGTCACCCAGGCTTTTGCAGAAGCCAGCATTTGGCCACAGCAACGAATGCAGACCTCAGCAAAGATGCTGAACTGTAAATCAGAGCAACTGAATCATGACAACGACTTTTCCTTTATTTCACATCAGTAGGCCTAGACTGAAGTCCAGATGGTGTTCTGGATTTATTTTTGTAATTAGAATGTGGAAATGAGGGGGAAAAACCCAAACTCTGACACTTAAACCAAATGGGGAGAGTAAAAAAGTCAATGACTTGACAGAAGGGAAACTTCTGAATTCTATATTGACAAAATAAAGATATTGGTTTTTCCAGAATGTCTGTGGTTAGCGATTAAAGTGCATCATAGCAATTTAAAAAATAGGGAAGTTTGTAATTTACACTAAAACTCAAAAATGTTAGGCATGGCTTTATGCTATGATCGTCTTAGGTGTGCTTCAAATATAACTATTGAGAAAAATATCCTTTAATCTTTTCTAATAAATTATAAAATGTATTAATGCCACTTAAGAAAGTTAGATGCAGTTGGCTGGCACAAAACTGAAAGGTTTGCAACAAATCTGAATCGAGAATGGAAAAAAAGTGAAAATTCTAAATTTCAGAATTACACTTGCCAATTACTAGCTTACATTCAAGCTGCCTTTTTAGATGAATTCCTTTCAGAAAAAAAAATATGTGAGTCATTTTCAAGATCAGCAACAACCTTCCAAGGACATACCAAAAAACCACAGAATAATGTAGCTGAATAGTATTTTACACAAGTATGTGACATATTTGCTTTTTAGATTCCTGTTTATTCAGGACGTGATATTCAAAAATGTTGAGTACTTCAGATAGAGCCAATAGGACCTGCAGATCCTCATCAGTTTTGGAAAATCATGCATGTGTGCTCTCCTTGTCTCTCTTCTTGATAAATATTTGCAGGTATTTTCAGAACAATGAGGTAAATATAAAGCAAAATTAGTAAAGAGCAAAGCAGCTTCTTCAATATAAAAATAAATACTGTTCTGATTTTTAACCAATGTAAAATTTTCATCCATTTTGTTTGACTAAGTAATAGTTGCACTATGAATAGAAATTATGTCCTCTTTTAAGTACTGGTCAGAACAGCACATATTATGCTGAGCAGGAATGAACACTCCTACTTTTGGAAGCTATTTTTTACATAAAGGTTTATGTAGCAAAATCCTCAGTGTTGCATTCTGTATGCTCTTTCAGAATTACACCTGAACTGCTCCTCAGTTATGCCAATCTAAGTGCACTTTAAGTTTCATTACAATGCACAACAGTTTTCAGATTAAAAAAAATACCTTTAAGACTGATTTACAAGTCTTTTATACATAAGCTGCCTGAAATATTCAAGCTCAAGATTAGTGTTGACACTTACACTTTGTGTATGTATATGCACTCTGGCTACACTGTTTTAAACCAGATTCCAGAAGAAAAAGACAGGAAAAAGAAACAATCTTTAAATACTGTGTAAAAAATCCCAAGATGAATAGAAACCAAATCCTTTAGACATAACTGAGAATCCTGCAGCCTACCAAGAACCAGTTTTAGATATGTATCTGGTTTTACCTTTGCTGGCCAGCTTTGTGTGCAGCTCTGAGGACAGTGAGCCATTGCCAGCTTAGACTTTGTGGAACTTACACCACGAGCTCAAAGCATAAGGCATAAAAGTTACAGCCATGCTCACTCTGCTCCATGAGGATGAATAGCAGAAAAAGTGGTAACATGGGAAGAAAACTGCTGATCCTCTGCTTGTAAAAATCTGTCCTTTAGCACAGATGAGGTTTACTGACTCAATGTGCAACACCCCTGCATGACAGATCCCTCCGTCTTCCACTGATGAATTGTCACATTGTGCTCCACGCCCTGAGATAACAGACTTCTCCATGAGAGACTCTGTGCAGAAAAGAGACTCCCACTGCAGAAGAAGTGCAGCATTTCTGTGATATTTAATGCTACAGGAAGAGTGGGACTAAACATTTCCCCAGAAGTTTAATTTTTATCACGAACTTGTAGGAAGTTTTCCATTTCTAAAGTAGTAAATACAATCGCAAAGAGAAAGAGAGAGAAACTTTTTACGGATCACTGTTAAACTCTTGCTTTAAAAGTGCAGTTTGTTATCTTCAGCATTGGAAATATTAATTGGCCAAAATAACCAGAATTACTGAAGGCAAAACCAGGTTTTTAAATGGTCCAAGGTGCCTCACTTACAAATTCACTGGCGCCAAGATGCACACTTGCATCAGTTTAAGGTGGGCATCTACCTGGTGCAGACTTCAGCTGTGGTAGGAAAGGCCTTGGCTTATCAATAATGACTCTGTTAAAACTCTCAGTCCTGGGATCTTTGGTCTCTCATTGTGTTCAAGCTGTGCTGCATCTGTCCAGATGGATTCCTCCAGGGTGAAGAAATGCCAAAACCCTACATCGCTGGGTGTATGGACTGAGGAAAAAGAATGGTTAAATGCAGTCCTTTCCAGTTCCTCAGACAGCAATTTTGAAGCTTTTGAAGTTATTTGCATACAAAGAAGTCTACAGCCTTCTTTAAAATGGGTCAGAGATAGGAAAAACTAAGTAGAGAGATGAGATCTGGTCCCTAAGTTGAACATATCAGAGAAATACTTTTTCTCAGGAAAAAAGGAGAAAAGTCTGTTTTCCTGCTACTCAGATCCACAGAATTATTTGTTCCTTTTTTGTAGCTACAAACACATTTTCTGTATACAAATAAAATGGCATAACTACAGCATTTAAAAAGATATTAATTACATTCTATAGCACTTCCCTAGCATAGCTTTTTACCTCCTCTGTTCAACTTTGCTGATTTTATGCTCTGATCTAAAACGACAAAATTACAAAACAATAAAGATGGTATTTCTTTTTAAAATTCTTTCAGAAATATTGAACAAAATGAAGGACATAAAGAACTCCTAAGAATACTAAAACCAATAATAATAATTTTAAAACTTGCAAAACAAGAAAATAATTTAACTTAAGAGTGTTTTGTGGTAAGGAATCCCATAAAATGCTCATTTATCTGTTCAAAAAATGTAGTTAATAAAAGTTGTCTAATGCTGTTTAGTAGAAAGGCAAACAGCCCCTTTTATATTTGACATTAACAATCTGATCATTTGTCTCCCCAAAGAAAGCCCATACAGCTTTCATACAGACCACACAATAAAGAATAGTAATATTTCTGTTTACTGAGATATCAACTGGCATTTCGTTGCAAGTCAATGGTCTATCTTTGCTACAGCATACTAGACCTCAATCTGGCATCTACAAATGTCAAGAGTATAAAAAAAATTATAGGATGGAAATCAAAAGCATCTTCTAAATTCCTAAAAACCAAACAAAGTTCACCTAGACATATTTGCTGCAGAAATCAGTACAATATTCAGCTGTCAATCTTGAAAAACAATGAGGGAGCGATGCTGTCAGTAGAACAGGATAATAACATTTCAAGCAGATGTTCAGGTGGGGCTCTAATTCTCACTGAACTCCCTTGGTAAGCATTTAATTTCTTTATCATATGCAAGCTAGGCAAATTGTACTTCATCAAAACTGTATTGTGAAATATTAATATTTCATATTATAGCAAAACTCCATAGAATAACCTTTGTCATATTAAGAACATCAGAATTTCAAATGTCATGGTTCTGCATTTTAATGCATCTTAAATAGCTTTTTGGCTTGCCACCATAAATTATAACTAGTTTAATCTAAATTACTATGCTGTAATATCATACAAAAATATACATTTTGTAATACAGATTCACTTCTGTGAAATACTAATGTTATGGAAAACAATGCATCATTGTACCATGATTTTTTTACCACCTTCGATTATGAAGCAAGGTGCACACAGTGCAGATGTACAGAGAGGGAACTAGCTGGAGCCTGAATATATGTATTGTAATGACAGCACATAGAAATGCAATATATACTGGGCAAATTAACTAATTCTCTGCCAGCATTTTTATTTAGAAATGGCTCTGAAAATGTATTGTAAACTCTACATCGGTAAACTGCATAAACATATATTATGGCTGGAAATATTCCTCCTCTATGGCTTAGCTCAAATTTAATCTAGTTTTAATTGTAGCTTTGTTTTTAAAATTATCCACGCAACTTGCTCCATATGTAATGAAAAAAATTAAAGATTAAAAATGAAGTTAGTCTGCATGTTGATTTCTGCTGGTTCTCATAATAAAGGCAACTGTTTCTGCATTATTGAAAGCGACAGCATCACAAATCAATGCGTGTCACAACAAAATAAAGACAGATGTATCTGATTAATCAGAATTAAATTTTAGAAGTGAAGGAAGCATCTAAAAATCAAAGCAAACATTTCTGCTAACCCAGTTGTTTTTTCATCTTTCTAAACAGCCTGTACAATGCAGCGAGAGAACAACAAAGCCTGAATTCAGCTGATAAACCCCTAATTTCTGCTATAAACTCCTCACTGTGGTAGTGAATGTGGCATAGGGATATACACACCTCATATAACCGTTGACTTATTTTGATACTATGTTTATACAAACTTTCTGATTACAGGTTTTTGTACAAATTTTGTGTTCTAACCAATACTCACTAATAAATTCTTAGTGAATAAACCAGCTCAGTATAACACTTCTCCTAAAACCCTCCCACTCACAGTTATGTGTCTAATTAATGCGGTATCTGTCATTCTGTGTGTAGTTTTCTGTTCATCTAAGCTCTAAAAGAGGTAATGATCAGTATCTATTTATTGTGGACTCTATGATATGCATCTCCCCCATTTCCCTTCAATACCTTGCAAACAGAATTTACAAATAATATGCTTCTGCATACAGTTATCTGAACAAGACAGAAATACTATTTGAACCAATAGAGCAATAAAATATTGATCCTGCAGTCAAAAAGGGAAGATATGAATGTAGAAAAAGGTGTGTGAAGGGACACTTCTACTCTGCTACCATTTGTCTTTCTTAGTGATCATCCATTTCAAAAGCAGTTATTCCCTTTTCTGGAAGAAATCAAATCTAGTTGATACTAAAGCATCTGTGCACAGATGTTTAATTTAGTAAATACAAGTCACTATCTCCCGCACATACAAGTACATTCCCCTATGATTAATATTTGCTCTACACTATAATATCCAGAACCTTCTAAAGTATGAAGAGCACAGTATATTTCTAAGTATAAATACCCTGAAGGAATTTCAGCTACTCCTGACATTAGCTTTTTTGTAGGTTTCAACAATAGTAGAGTAGTATGCAAGAACAAAGTTTGCTGAATCACTGGCAGTTGAAATGCTCACCCTACAAACAGAAAATGCTACAAAGGTTGTCAAGAAGACAATTATAAGCAAGGTATGTGGGTGTTTAAAAAGGGAGCGAGCACGGCATGAAACAGTGAGCTCTGTGCTAACTCCCTCTGGGCATCTTGTGAAGCTTCCAAGGCGAGGCCGTGACACAAGAGGATTAGAAACACTAGGGGAATAAGTCACGGTCCAGAGGCTGAACTCCAGCACTGGTACCCAATAGCTCCTCTGTACAAGGCAGTAGGGCCTCTCATGGGCTGCAGGGATCCCTGGCCTTGTGTTTCAGAAGAGCTTTCCATGCTAGATGATGAAAGAGAGAAAAGGAGAAGTAGCCCATATGAAGCCCATCCTGTGTCTTACAAGAATCATAGTCTGAGTCCTTTTTATCTGTCCTTGGCTCCCCTTCTTCCAAGATTTATCATGCTTTTCTCTTTGACCTTATTCCATTGCACCATAGTTAATGTATGGAAATTTGTGATTGGACTGTATATGCTTTTCACAACCTATATGTCACTCATATTTAGCCTGCATCATTTTTGCTGAAGTGCCAAAGAATGCCCATGGTAAACAGGGAATTCACATTTTTCCCCTATCAGTGTCTGAACACAGTGGCAAATTAAGTCTCTGGTTCGGGAAAAGGGAGAATTTCTACTGCTGTTAAGTTCCCCATGGCCACACAGGCTTGGAAAATCAGAATGAAGCCCATCAGTTAAGCCTTACCAGGACAGATAAAATGAGGAGGTGAGGAAAGAACACAGAATCCTACTTGCATCACATACACGCAAGGCTGAAGTGGAAAAGCTTCAGTAGCCAAAAACTGTGTCTAGCAAGCTCTCTCCCTCCCCAGAAGCTCTTCCACTCTTGGGAACTGTACTGTCTGGGGAGCTGCTCCTCCTCCTCCCACTAACACTGAAGGCTTAGATCAGGAAATCTTTGCTCTTGATCCTGCTGTGTAGTTTGCTTTGACTAGCTCAGTCTGGAATCCCCAGAGTTGGTACCACAGCCCTTGAGAGCATTCTGCTCTCTGCTGAACAGCGCACAAGTTATATGTCTACATAATCAAAAGCTAAGTTTTTTAAAAAAGTTAGCACATTATGGCAACTTACAATATTTCAAACTCACTAATAACTATTTGCTCTATCATTAAGTCAACAAGAGCAGTCTTTCTGTAATACTCAGTTCACATAAGAACTACTGTACCTTACTGAGCTTTTCTTCCCTTTTGAAATAGGGTGTTGGTTTTTTTTTAAGTATTAAGTACCATGTTACTCTGATAAATAAAAGCAGTTTCACTTCTGCAGCACCTCTCAGCCAAGCATCTCAAATCATGCCACAAATACAGCTGTGGGAAGTGCAGTACTAGGAAGAATGCAATAATAGAAAAACTAGGCAGCACTTGGGTGGGACACAGTCCTTCTAGACACAACACGATTCAAGAGTTAAGGCAGAGTACTGTTTCTTGCTTAATATTAGAAGTAAGCTTAAGCAAAAATAACAATAACTGAATTTACTAGATAGCACTTTTCTGAACTTATTAACTTAAATAATACCTGCAATATCTTATTGCAACAAATACTTCAAAAAAACCTTGAAAGATCTTCATCTGAGTCACACCTCCAGAGCATGGCATCCAGTGGAACACTTTGCAGTCGCCATTTCAGAAATGACTCAGAGTCTGCTGCTTAGTATAGCACTAACATCACTTCCTACAACATGCATGTCTTTCCTCCTTAACTCCCACCCAAGCTGGAACTCAGCCTGTGTCTGTTTAGCTCTTGAGATGCACAGTAATCAACCTGCAGTCTGGCAGGACTGCCAGCATACCAGCAATAAAACTGATTTTAAAAAAATGTCTCAGTAGTTGCTATGGGTTGCCTGTAGCATAGGTACTGAATAATTACAGCTGATGATATGTTATACATGTAAGTCAGTTTTAAGCATACTTGAATGAAATTTATGTCCTAAAAAGTGTTTTAATAAGATGTCCTGTGAAGCAGATTGGAATCTGCACTGCAATCTAGAAAAACATTTCCTCAGGGCTACCTCAGGTATAAGTGACAGCAGAATCCAGCTTGACATATTTTACAGTATTCTGTAGCAATACAGCATTTTGTCCTTAGACTTTCCTCATACTAGAGGGGCACCCACTATAGTTAATCCACCTATGCGGCTTACCCCTGGAAACGCTGACAAACCATATGAAGCCCCTCTTCTGCTTCTCTTCTCTTCTGCTCCATCCATCAGTACCCTTGTATACCCCCCTCTGAACCAAGAATAAAAGGCCCTTGTATCCAAATTAAATTCAAAAACTTACTTCAGCCCACAGTGCTGTTTGTTACTGGTTAACAATATGTTGCTATTACTCACACTGTTACTCAGGCCTATATTCAAGGATTCACCTTTGCTTTTCTTCTCCCCATAAGTCAAACCATCTCTACATCTCAGCCCAAAACCTGTTTCTTTTCTCTGAGATCTGTTTATCAAAGCTGTTATTTTCTTTCACTGACTAAACTTCTTGCCCAGTCTCACTTCACCATTTAGAATGTAGCAACATGAAGTTGCAATTCTCCTGAATTCAAAGAAGCAATTATGCACTTGAAACTACACAAAATGCTTTAAGATGCCGCACAGAGCCAGAGCCTTCAAGACTTAATTCTAACTCCTTCCTCCTCCACTACATGTTACTGAAGGTTGATGTCACTGTCCTCTTCTCTCCATAGGCTTGGTTTTATGTTGCCTCCATCTTTCTCTTCCACTGCCCACCCAGCCTCCTCCTTGCAGCCACATTATCACATTGCCACTGCACCTCCAGTTCAATGGCTTATCTTGGCAGCCTGTGGCACAGAATCCACCTTTCATGAGTTATGTGACAAAGCCATTACTCATTCCCTTTACATCCTGATTCTTCACAGAAAACATTTGCATTGCAGTATTTAAAAAAAAAGAAGATTTTTTTTTCATTTAATAGTCAGCTAATATTAAAAGTTGGGGCAATAGAAGGGAAGAATGTAACAACAAACAGAACCAAAAACTGTGTCACGGCACTGCGGAGAGCTCACACATTAGTTGAACTATACAATGTATCATATCCTTCCCTGCTGTCTTTATGCCAGTTGGATATAACAGAGCCATTCCCCAAAGATTCAGATTTTTCAATTATACAAAGATATGGTTACATGCAAAATACTCATTAAAATATTTCCTCACCTTATCCAGGGAGAATGTTTTAGTGACAGCAAAGCCCCATCCAGCTTCAAATGCTCTTCGAATCATTGAAGAACTAGTAGCAGGGGTTGCACTGGCAAGGCCAAAAGGATTTGGAAACTTCAGTCCAGCCATTTCTACACTGATATCCACTAAATCTATAGGAGTGTAGAAGAGAGGTAGTTCTGGAACCGTAGAAATTGCAACACCATATAAGGACTGTAAAAAACAAACAAACAAAACAACACTAAACCACAGTAATTTTTTTCTGATCTATTTTTATACAATTTATTATTAATCCTGATAAGGGAATAATTTATATAATAACCCAAAGTTTAAATATTCCATTTTATGTTCAGACTTGCAAATCAGCAAAACATGCACTCACCTATGTAACACCTACCCCAAACAGTCTTCATGTTGAAATACTATGCTATGTTGGAAATAACTGAATGACAGTAACAAAAATAATGAAGAAACAGTTGTTTTACATCCTGTACATAAGCCTGGCTCAGTCCAAAGGTTTGTTCAGCCTTTCTGAAGAGTCACCTCTGTTCCCTACAGCAGTCAGTAACAGTGAGACTGAAAAAACCCAGGGTATGCAGACAAACCCTTTCTAGTTTCTCTTCTCAGGTGCCAGTCCATAGAAAGTTTATGAAATTCTGAAAAATGAGGGAAAGCATCATGTAGGGAGGATCACTCAGCCCTAACTCCATGTATTCCAAACCTCTGAACCATTCTGCTTCACTTTGAAAGATTTCATATAGCCTACACAATGGCATACCTACACGAAATTAATATTTAATTGTAGTAGTATGAATATAATTCAAGACTGAAAAAAGTTAGAGTCTGATTGCCATCAAAAAGTCATATACATTATGGCTGTGCCACCACAGTCACTTTTGTTTTCATTTGAAAGAGTCTTTCCTCCAAAGAGTCAGTGAAAAGAATTCAATGTATATGTGGCACCTAATAATATAAAAATTGTAGAGAGAAAAGCTTTTTCCATGTATGGACACTGAACAGCATCCCAATCAGGCTGTGGTGGGTAGAATTTAAATCTTTCTTCACTCAAATGGTTGACTCAACAAAATCACAATGAAATAAAGCAAGAACTTTCAACACAGAGAAGCCCTACCCTCTAATAAGTAAGAGCTAAGAGCACAGCAGTTTCTTCTATCCTTAAAAAGATTTTTTTTTCAGCAGGACAAAAAGAACCAGTACTTGAAGTTTGGAGTAGATTTTCTGTAGCAGAGTAATAACCTCAGCCCCTCAGGAATCACTGCCTTTTGGGGTTCTGGATTACTTTTTTAAAGGAACTTATTCAGCCAATTTTTACCTGTGAAAACTGGTAAGGACAGATGGGAGGAGGAGGTTTTTTGTCTTTTTTAGTACCTTTTGTTTCCTAGGCTGGTTTAAAACCTGAGAGTTCATGCCTGTCTGGTTTTGGGATTGTGTGGATTCCCCTCATACTATTCTGACCCCAAATCTTGGAATCTTCAAAGAGAGTACATTTCGGGGCCAAAATTTCTGATGGCTTAAAAGCACTGAAAGAGTGGAATTGCCCTAGCCTGAATGGGTGGCTAATGGTGGACATTTTGAGAAAAGCCAATTTCTAAAGATGCCTAACACTTGGGACCAAACTCACTTCAGTATCACGACCTCTCCCATCTGGAGGCCGATGCAGGTACACTTTATAAAAAGCCGAACATGCTCCATTTCTTCCTTTCTAAGTGCTTGCTGCTTTCTCTATGTCATACTCCACAGGGCTATTTTTCTACAACAGGAGAATCTGAGATCCTCAAAAACCAAACAGCCTGGCATTCTATGTCTCAAAAGCTTTTGTCAACTGGCAAATCAAAAAAATGAGGGGGGGAAAATGAAATTAAGTATTGTCCTTTTATCACTTTGAGTTTGATTTCATCTTTTTAAGTTTTTTTTTAGCTTTTCTTAACTAATATTTTAACTGCAAAATGTTGTTTGCAATGCCAAACCAGAAAATCCTGAATCACACAATTCAAATTTAAGCATTTTTTAATGCTAGCACTTTTTGTCTCCCACGTATCTGGAAGTGGAGAAATCCGCTGGAATCAACACTGATATACTGAACTCTTACAAAAAACTTTCATTTTCATTCTGTAAGAATGACATAAAAGAAAATCTTAAGGAAAATCATTTGGTCAACTCCACACTTTGTGCACATGTGAGCAATAAACCAAATTTTCTACTTTGATATAATTTGCTATTCAGAATTGTTCAAATGTTCTCTGTGAGTACATTTCAGTCTGAGGATTGATCACAAACTACTCACAGCTTGTATAACTGCAAATATCATTTGCTATAGACAAATAGGCAGAGAATGCTGAATATGAAGCTGAAGTTCCATTGTACTGTTCCTTTGCTGAAGCAGGACAATTAAATCTCTAAAAGTTGTTCTCACCTAAAAGGAATGCTGCTTGAAAGTGATTCTTAGTGACCTTTCTGTGGTAAAATAGAAAATATATCCTACATCCTATATAAGACAAAAAAAAAAAAAAAAAAGGCACCAAAGCAGTGAAAGACTTTTGAAGTATATGGCTGAAAATAAGCCATGCAGGAATAGGCCTTGCCTTCTGCATGCCATCATTCAAACCAGTCTAAATACATTTACCAAACCATATTTAGGGGCCCATTTTTCCTGCCTTACTTCCCTTCCAAAGAGCAGAACCACAAAGAATTCCACCCACATGCACTTAGGCCCCACAAAATGTGCCTAATGGTTTGTTAATGATGAAGTAACCCAAGCAGAGGTTGCAGGGGAGAAATACAAAAGGTTTCAAGAGAATAAACAAGTATCTAAAAACACACAAGCGCAGGATGCAGCTGAAGGTTCAGTAGTCAGCGGCAACAAATCTTTGGAGATTTTTCTCCCTCCTTACTATCACTTCCAATTTTTCTCTCCTTTTTTTTTTTTCCCTTTTTTTTTTTTCCTTTCAGCACAACACTTATAAAATAAATATACTTTATAAACCTTGATGCATTGTTTTCTACAAAGCAAAATTTTTGGCAAACAAAAATGTTATATAGCTTTCTGAAAGTGAAATCATCTTTATAATGAAGCATTTCCCTGACATTGCACAAACAAATAGGAAAAGAAAGCCCGCAGGCAAGAGCTTATTTATAATAACTCTTCTCTTGATTTTTAGAAGTAAAGGACAAAAAGTGTGGCCCATTCTTCCTCTTAATTTGATGCCAACCAGCTGAGCTAACAATATTGCAGGTACTTGTTGCAATCATGACGATTTTTTGGAGACTGGAACAGGGAGGTGAAAAATCCCCAGCACGTTGCAAATAGTGGGTTTACCTTACCCTAACCATGATTGGCCTGAAGGCAAAAGCACAACAGCTGCAGTGCAGGGCTGAGAGACAGGAACTCAGATTTAGAGCTGATACAATTTTTGACATTAATTTTCTTTAGATGGAGAAAATTCCTAACTAGAGTGATATGGTCTAAGTGCATTTTCTGGCCTTTAACAAAGACAGACTGTGGAAGCAAGTAGTTGTATTACTGTTATTTTTCACAGAGAGCCTTATCCACAAGTCCTATTGCCTGGAATAGTTTTCCTGAATACTTCCATCCTACTCTGGCTTTCTTAGTAAAGTCTGATCCTAAAACATGTGTTTTCTCCTTTACTTCTGCTATTCTCTCTCCAATTATCCATTAGTTAACTTCATGATAAATATATTTATATTATTCCATACAATCTCTGAAGGGTTGTGGTTGGAAGGACACCTGGTGACTATCTTATCTGACATCCTTGCTCAAAGCAGAGTCAGCTACAGCAGGTTTGCTTAGGGCTCTCTCCACTTTGACAGAGATTTTCTAAACTCCTTCCTGGCTTTCTCTTTCTGTAACATATTGCTTATTCAGAGGCAAGCAACTAAATTACCAGGCTTCCTGAATCTGTCTTTGATTCACTTTTTTTGCAAATGGTGCTTTATTGCTGCATGCTAATGTTTCGTACACTGTTCTAGCTAAACAAAGGACATTCATTTTTTTCCTGCAGTTATCTTGAAAAGTAACAGACAACATAACTGATGGCTTCAAATTCAAGCTTCCTGGGAACCTCCCAATTCTAGTATTGATTATGAAATAATGTATATTCATGCATGCTCAAGGAATATATGAGAATGGTCAATCTTGATAAAGAATCAACACTATACTCTTCAGATACAAAGCCCATATATTTTCTGACAGCATAGGTTAAGAAAAAATAGAAAATATAAAATCGTGGTTCAAAATATCACTGTTATGTACTCAAAATCTTGAATAATGTCTTACTGAAGTGCAATTTATATCAGTTGGGATTCAGACCTCTATTCTCTAAATGTATCATGTATGTTTCAGTCTAGGAAAAATATAAAAGAAACTTCCACACTGCGAGGTTACAGTAAAGAAGAAAATAGATTTAAACAAATGAAAATTTACTGTGATTTAGCAAAAAAGTCACTTTTAAAGAGGTATTTTAGTGAGAAGAAGATGGCAGCTTGACTGTCATATATGGGAAAATAGCCCACAGGTAAGTGCATCAATAGAGCAGGAGCGAAGCATCAAAACTGGCACAATAATAAAATACTGGAACTGTCTTTGCTCTCAAGATAGGCATAGAAAATCAAAAGTTAGTCCTGCAATAATTGTGAGTTACCCCGAATATAACTATTATACAATTAAATCCATTCACTTATCAAAAAGAAATAAATGATAACTGAGGCCTGGAAGAGATCAGCAGCCTATATTGCTTCTGCACAGGATCATAAAGTTGCTGTTGGAGAAAAGCAAAGGCTTACAATCCCAAAACTAAATAAATCACTAGGATTATTTAAGTGTAATTTTTACTTCATTCATGGAATATCAAAAGAAGGTTGAACTGTGAGAAAATTTAGAGTAGTAGAAAGTTGTATGAATTGGGCTGATTCTCTTTGGATCTCTAAAGACTCACAAGGAAGGGTTCTAGGAAGACTGACTGTATTTCCTAACAGGTTCTACTACAGCTATCCTTAGTTAGGCTTTGACCGGTCATGTTTATAGAAGCTAACCTGACACAGCTGCAGGCAACAATTTTTGAGACGAACCTATGCCTCATATAGTGGGAGGAATATGTTAAGAGGCAGGAGATATTTAGGCAACTAATGATGGAAAGTTTCCAGCATAAGAGCAGCCAAGAAGCTTCTGTAAATAACTCTCAGTATTGAACATAAGGCATTTCTGCTGAAGAGTCCTGAAGTCTGGATCTCACGCCTGACTTGACCACGTGCCAGAGCTTGCAGTGACTGGAGTTTCAGGGCACATATCAGCCCCATCTGTTCGCTTAGCCTTTTGCCTGGAGTAGGTTGGGATACAAGCAGCATGCTGTTCAAACACTGCATTCTGCAAGGAGTCAAGATGGTTGGTTTGAGTTACACTCTTTGACATTGTCTTGGATTAGTTGAGAAATCCTATGGAATAGTATTATTTTGATGAAGTCTGACTGCATCACTTACAGATCCTGGTGCTGAAATAGTCAGTGATTTTGTAAGTGGCTACCTACTCCTTAACTGAGACACAGACAGTATCAATGCATTTATTTAAAATTTAATGTGTACTTGATTCAGACACTCAGTTCACAGGATGGTTGCCTGCTTTAGAATCTCACAGCAGAGAGAAAGTAAGGTGGTGTGGAAAGGGTTGCTTTTGGAATTTTCCAGAACACAGTTCAGCTGTGAACTGAGTGAACTGCTGAACTGCTCATGTGTACACACATGAGCACAAAGGCAGGCACATGTGCACACACCTGTCCTTATAAACAGTAGGGTAATAAAATCCTTCTCTTATCCTTCTCTAAACGACTTCTTTAAAAACAAACTCCTCCAGTCACTAAAATTCCTACCAGGTCCAAACACTGGTGAAGTAAATTGCCAGATTACAGCATTTTGCACCACACCAACCAGATTGTACAAGGGCTTCACATCCAAATAAATGCCCTTGGGCAATCCATTCATCTAACAGCTGGAAAGGTGACACTTGCCATTTGGAAACTTTCCTGTGAAGATTGCTGTAAGGCTTTCCCATTAGCTTCCTGGTGAGACTGTAAGGTTGAATAAGCTGCCTTGAAACCTGCAAAGGGTAACAGAAATGCTCTAATATCACAAGTCTGCTTGATTTAAAATTCTAATTCTCACGCCATGACTACTCAGATTTTTTCCAAAGTATTAAATACATTCGGGGGGCTGGGGGAGGAAGAAAGCTTTGAAGAGGAAGCAACATGATAAAGGAGGGTTTTAAAAATGATGACTGTATTTCTAAGAGGTTGAATAAGGAGACAAAAAGGAGGAGATACCCTCTCTCCCCTACCACAGTTACCCAAAATCACTGCGCATTGAGAAATTAAGCAAGCAGGTCAGGGATTAAAGATGTTTCACACTCAGCATTTTCAGAGGGTCTAAGAAGGCAGGACACAAACAGCGCTTAGAACAAGCGTGAAAAAATATGCACAGATACTAACAACAAGCTTTCGGTTGAAGTATTTTTAGGAAGTGAAATCAGACCCCAACAGCATGAAATTGCACAAACATGCAATCAGAGAGGCTTTGAGCAGATGGGTGGGGGAGAAAGACATTGAGCTGTTACAGTCCCAACTTCAGTTGTTCAAATCTCTTTATGTGGGAGAATGAATCATGTACCATGTTTCTTAAAAGTTCCCTGCACTACGAACACACTTTTTGTCAGCTGGTTCTCCAGCCTGTGTCTCTGTCTTGGGAGATTTCTTTTCAGCTTCTCTAGACTTTGGGCTCTTCTACTAAAAAAATTAGGACAGTCAGCAACATGCAAGGAGAACCAAAGGGAGATGTGTGGTTAGCACATTTTTCAAGTCTATGCATCTTACATTTCTCAGGTAAATTCTCCTTTGCATTATTTGCCTCTGTACATTCAGTGTTTAGTTTTTGTATCCAGTTCATTAGTCTTATCTGAGCAAAACTTGGGTTCCAGTGTAGACAACCTGAGTGTTCTGTAAACTGTTAGTAAACTAAAAATGTCTTCCCCAGGTAACAACAACACTGGCAGTAGTTAATCTTTACTTTATGCACTACTGGAAGATTTTAGGTTTTAATACTTACGGAGCTCACTCCTTTTCCCCAATTACCTAATTAGGGCTTCTGCTCACAGTGTCTGTTATGCAGGGAGGCTTACTACCCTTGAGTGTAATCCAGAGCTAGGGCCAAGAAAATGTTGCTTGAATTTTAGTATTAAAATAGTGTAAGAAAGCTGAGTTCATCTACCCAGATGCTAATACATGATCCAAGCTGAATGAATCTGTAATGTTCTAATCACCAGATAATCTATGTACCAGCTTCTCAAAATTTGTATAATTAATCAAAACCACAATTAAATTATTTTTAGAAGTATCTAAAAGAAGATAAAACTGGGAAAGAGAAAAATACTTTTGAAGCAGTCACCTGGATGTATCTGTGCATGTACCAGGAAGCTTGTTTGCCATCGTTCACGGATTCCACTGTAGTGTTGGCAACACCACCAATGTCACCCCCTGCAAACACCCAGGGCTCACTTGTTTGCATAGTTTCTGGGTCCACTTCAGGGAGACCCCATCTGTTAAACTTGATAGGTGCCATGGCCTCTCTGACTGTAATTAAATAAATGACAAATATGTTAATAAAAAAAAGAAAAAAATGTTGCTAAAATCTGTCAAATATATGCTGATACAATAAGAAAAATTAATGTTGAGAAAGATGTCTCTCATTAAAGTCAAAGCCATCCTGACTTAATATTCAAACTCAGAACATACTGGAATAAAGGCTCACTTCAAAACTTGTTACACATATTAAGAAGAAAACCATAAAACCACAATCAAAATTAAATGGTTACAAGAAGATAATATATTTTGTATCTTTTCACGACCATTTCGGACTTTTTTTTAGAACATGCATTAAGAGATCTTAAGATTTTTTATGCTGCTAGAAAACAGAACATATAGGCATTTTGCACATTAAATATTACTGTCCTCCAAAAAATGTTGATGCAAAAATAAAATAGTATTTTTATACTGCACGGCATTATATGTATATCATTAAATACACATAAATGCACAGAAAAATATTCTGTTAATATTTTTTAAACTACTATATTCACAAGGCACTTCAAAGTAGCTTCATCAAGAGAATAATCTTTTCAATAAATATTTTTAGCAAATTTTGATGGCATCTATCAAAATAGGGGGTGCTATACAGCTTTGTCTGCAGTAACTGAACATTCTGCAATAAAATGCAGCTTAAAATTGCAGTGTCCCTCAGGGACATACTACTGGCAGATGCAGACTGCCAATGTCAATTTAACTGATGTAGTTGCACTGTCATAAATGTAAAAGAGAAACCTGCCAGTTCAAGATGAAGATTTCTCCAATACAAAGGGCAAAGTCATGGTATTGCCCCAGTGCACACCTCAGTGCAGAGCAAGCTTCAAACATAGCCTTTCCCACACATCACAGTGATGGGATTTCCATCCAAGGCTCTGTGTCTCCTTTCACCTCCAAATCATATATTAGAAGTGCATTTCAAAGTGGAGGCTATGTATAATTAGGGGCAAAATTATTAAACAGGAAGCAAGGCACAAACATTGTCACCTATTTGTCCCACCTATGCTTTCCTCCTCAACCATGGCATTTACAACCATATCTAGAGGACTCAAATTCAAAGGGGCTTTTTGCAACTTGTTCAGAAGCCTGAGTCAGAGAAGACACTTCTAAGCCGAAAGACTGTAGCAGATTTTCTACCAGAAGTATTTAATCTATCTGCAAGACCTATTGCGTTTACAGTCTCTCCCACCTGGCAAATACATGTGGCTTAAGCTGACAAAAATACTATTTGGGTAGC
Organism: Sterrhoptilus dennistouni; assembly: GCA_013397095.1. Classification (NCBI taxonomy): domain Eukaryota; kingdom Metazoa; phylum Chordata; class Aves; order Passeriformes; family Zosteropidae; genus Sterrhoptilus; species Sterrhoptilus dennistouni. The sequence continues at coordinate 1,630,603 of VWZU01018557.1, read as the reverse complement.
AACAGACTCAAAAACTTAAGAAATTATTTCTTGTAAAAATATCTAAACTACTGAAAGATCAAATGGAACAACTTCAGACTGAGACATTTTTCATCTGGAAAATGCAGTGTTTGGTTTGTTTGGGTTTAGGCTGTTTCTGTTTGTGTGGGCTTTTTTAAAGGAAAGAGTTGGCTGATAGCACTTTTATCAAAAATCCTTCAGAAATCAATATATTAACTTTCTCTTTGTGCCTCAGACTGTCTATACTTCAAGAAAGCTTTTGATCATCTTATATTTGTCATATATAGGATAACTTATTGCATGCAGTGGTACCATCTCAGCATGTGGTCTAGACAGCTCTCACAAGTTAAATATGTACAGGCTTGTAAAGACATGTTTGGAAAAAACAGAGGAAAACTTGGTACTGCAGGATTTGGTAGCGGGGATTTAATAGATGACTTCTGTCTGAGACAGGCCTGAACCACAGTGAAGGTGTCTGAGGACAACATGCTGTTGAAAATGTAGTTTTTCGAAAGAAATTATATAAAACTGGAAGTTCTGACTACTTATTTCATCTTGTGGAAAAACAGAGTATTACCTCTGTTATCCTGTATCTATTACATTTCTCCAATATCTTTGAATTGCTTTGTTCTAAAATAGCTGTCTGGACATAATTGTACCAAAAGCTTTTTGAGTGTGAAGATGCCCAACATATCTTCACCTGAAACGATGGGGATTTGTCTGCCTGATCAGTATTTTTAAAATCAAGAAAGAACATTTCCCTGGTGGCAAAGTTGACACAGTATCCAACTGCTATTTCTTTCTTTCTTATAATCTCCAAGATTTAGGTTATATTAAAAAAAGGGCATGGTTCAAAAGCATTTTATTTAAGAGCTCCTATCATCCTCACAATTTGGATCTGATACCTGGTGCAACTGGAAGGCTGAAGGCACCACCACCTAGACCACCTGCACAAAGAAGGGGAGAATTTTTGCCTTCAGAAAGGGAAGTCCCTTCTCTGCCCCTGCAAGGCTGAGAGAGAGCCCCAGAGCCAAAGGTGAGCTTGAACTATTGGTTATCTGAACTGGTGTTTGACACTGAACAAGAAGCAAACCAGATATTTAATGTTTGGTGCATGATTTGGGACAGAGGTAAAGAGTATCTTCAAAGACCTTTACCCATTCAGTTTCAGTCTTCAAAGTTTAAAACTAACATATCTTTTCTCTTGAAAATTCAAACTACAATCCTGTGTTTGTGCTACCATCTCCTCCCCAGCCTAGTGAGATATATATCACTTGAAAAGATCCTTCTGGATGAAAGACAACATACAATTTAATTATTCCACTGCTATCAAGTGATGCTAACACAAATAACACCAAACAAAAGGACAAGGCTGAATATATTTTCCAAATTCACTATATTCACAGAGCAAACAAACACAAATGGAAACACAGCAGCAAATTATAGCATTTGCAAAAACAATATTAAAATATAAGTGAATACAGAAAAAATATTTTAATTAACAAAACAAATCAAATGGAAAAGATTCCTCAAATAAAGCTTTAAAAGTGAGTCTCTGTGTGACTGCCATGACTAATTATGCATCTATGTAATGTGTGTTCAATTTGGGCTTATTTATATAGCAGAAATGCTCATTAGCTGCAGTATATCTGTGAAGCTTCAATAAACAGTTTAATGGTTTTTATGTTTAACCAATTTTGTAAGTTCCTATAATTTTAGCTTTAGTAGCTCATTAATGTTATTTTTGATATCCATCTTCCAGAATTCCTTTAAAGAATAGTAGCATTACTTCTGAAAAATACAAATACACTGTAACTTTCTTAATCCAAAATGTGTTTCTACAGCTGTCATATGCAATAATAGATTAACTGCTGACATTGCCTGGTCTAAATGCCCAGAGAATAAAGAAAGGCACAATCATGCTTCCAACATTCTCTACCCCACTACTGTCCTGAACAGGATTAAAAAGTGGTTTGACTGCATAAAGCTGGGTCTAGTTACAGTGGGAGAGGGTCCTGCTGCAAGCTGCTACTGACTTGTTTTCTGTCACCAGCAAGCAGATGTGTCTGATGTCTATCAACTCAAAGAGAAGAATTTCTGCCCTAAGTAAACAGGACTTTAGAAATCATCATGAAGTTCCTTTTGAATATTGGGAATGGGTAACCATTTCAGAGTGTGGAACTGATGCACATAAACTCATTCAGTAAACCTATTTGGGAGAAGAATCCTATTCCAAATGACTCAGCAGAAAAACTCCTATCTATTTCAATAGGAATCTTTTGAATGTATATAAATTTCAGTTTTATATAGCTTTTTTTTACAAATCTGGTAACTCAAAGCCTGTTGGTGTGAGGCAGATGCTGTGCTAGCAGGCAGATGCCAGGGTATTCCAAGCTGGAGTATCACAGCCTCTCTTTTTCCCCTTTACTCTTTCATTAGATAGTCAAGGCTTCAGTACTCTGAGGTCAAAGTCACCCAGTTGTCTGAGCAGGCTCTATGAAGAAACTCAACAGTCCTTCCAAGTTCCAGAACTCCTGGTTTCTATGCCACTTGGATTTTTGTATTTGATCAAAGGAAAATGACAATCTTTTTTACTTACAAGGTCAGAGCACTACAAACTTTTTTTTCCTTTGTTCCCTAGCAAATGCTTCTCAAACTGTAGGAATAAAAATTAACTATGAGTGTGTTAAAGCATAAAATTGTAAAAAACTTGAGCAAAGTTATCTTCACTGTATGTAAGTTATCTTCACTCTTCTAGGGGAGCAGTAAGGCCAGGGTTTGCTGCTGCAGTTCCCAAGAAAGATGACAGTTGTACTAAAAGTAAAAGCAAAATATCTGAAAGTTGAGACGAATTGCTGGAATTATGAAATAAAGTTTTGTCCTTCAGTCACGATGCAAAAACTAGCTACTAACAACATTTTCATAAAATATATTTTGGTTCACAAATAGCTTAGTATTTCTAGGATTTTTTTACAAAGGCAGTACTTGAATTTTCCTTGAATATTTTTCATTTCCCTTTTTTGCTGTTCCAAGAAAACAAAATAGACATTATCGTGCTAAGATTCAATGTTCTGGTTACACAGGAATTCTTCCTCTTTACTGCTGCCTGCTAAACAGTGTCAAACTGAACTTAGGTTGCCAGTCCTCTATCCTGGCTTAATCCTTTGCTCTGCATTGGATTTTGTAGCGCATTTTGAGCATTATTTTCCATACTTTCTCCATGGTTCTCCTTAGAAATTCATGAAAATAAATCAGAACAAAGGCATTTTTTACAAAATTTTGCAATCCAAAAGTATTTAGTTACCATGCAAGAATAGGAAACATCTTGTTGAAGATAATAGACTAGAAAAAACTTCCTAACCTATGAGCTATTTCTGCTCAGTCACCCACACACTTATGGCTTCTTATAAAACTTTCCAATATGAGCATCAAGGCTGCCCTGAACACTTTGTTGAACTGGGGCTAAGTCTAATTTTAATCTCTCTGTTTTTGACAGTATTTTCTTTATTCTTTTATCAGTAGAACCAGCTTTTATAGCATATAACCTGCTATCTTAGCCCATACCAATACTGCATTTGCAGTTCCCCGAGGTGCCTTACGAATTAGGTCAATTGATAGAGCTCTTTGTATGAGCAGCAATTAACATGTTTATTCAACCTGCACCTGAGTCACCCAGTCACAGAATAATTGAGATAGAAGGGCTCTCTGGAGGTTGCCTATTCCATTCCCTTCAAAGTTAGATCAAGTTCAGAGTCAAATCAGTTTGCTCAAGGCATTGTCCAGTTTTGAGTACCTCAAGTATTTTCATTTCTCTCTTTTGATGGGCAATACCCAAATATTTTCATCTCTTGAATACAGAAGTGTACTTCATTTAGAAAAACCAATCAACCACACAAACAAAAAACCACAACAAAACACTAAGATGATGTTTTGGTGTTGTTTTTTTATTTTTTCTTTTTCATTTCTTTTTCTTATGTTCAATAAAGTAGTCTGGAGTTTTGGTTGTAATCCAGATCAATGGTGAATAGCAAATTTGACATTCATTAAGACAGCTTAAACAAAAAAAAGACTTAAAAGCAACTGAAATGGTATGCTCAAAATAAGCACTTTATGCACTCTTAGTTTCTTTTCACTTTCACAACATTCAAAACAAATGACTTGCATTTTTTCCTTTTTATTTGATTGCTCTTCTAACAGCAGTTTCACCCAAAATACAGCATGAAACTGAGGTGTTTTGCTCACCCCCAAAGTAAATGACTCTCTTCTCTCATGATCAGCTCACTGCATGACTGTTCCCCTCCCATTTTATGTTCCTATTTAAAAACCTCTCAACAATTAATTTAGACTGTGAATGCGCCCTAGGAAATACAAGACTGGCACAGTACTATGGCTAAGCAGCACAGTAAGTTCAATCTTTTAATTGAGGTAATTTTTAACGTGGGAGAAAACAGAATCACTTCTGTATCATGAGGTCTATGAATCACAACAAAATTTATTGATTGCTTAGGTTAATATTGATTTACCACATGAGAATCTAGAAAACCTTCCAAAAACCCTAAATGCAGGGTTTTAAAAACTGCACCAACAAAATTAGCCAAAATTCTCAGTCGATCAATGCCATCATCAGAGTAGTTAATGGATCTCTTTTAAAAAAATGTTGAATTTTCTTCTTCTTGCTTCGTAGACGTTAGACTAAGCCCTGAAATACGACCCACACAAATGCCAGAGTCTTTCCACAGCAATATAGCTCCAAGAGGAATGGGAGTCTGCTCTCTCCTGTGCCCTGTAGAGCAGGAGGCAGTGGCAGGCCAGAAGGCAGCCCTGAGTAATGAGCACTGTAAATAGCTGGCTGCAGTCACTGTCTAGAAACAGCCTAGGATGCAAGAAACTATCCCAAAGCATCAGCACAAGATAGGATTTCTCTTGGTATTTACTTCACAGGTTTCTCAAAATACCAGGCTGATCCTTCTTTTTACTGTAGGAGAAGGTTTAGATTCTTCTCATGGTTGTATGACGGTTTACCATTCTATACAACTGGATGTTGAGCAGGAGTGCTAAGCACATCATTCAGCTTTAGAGTCTGCTTACATCACTTTGGATTTACCATTTTCCTTGATTGCAAAGATTCACAAAAGTACATTATGCTAAGAAATTTTGAATACCAAATTTCCTGGTCTTATGCAATCCAAGGCACTTGCCAAGTCCTCTGTGAGAGCATTTATACCCAAAGGACCATGGCAACATGTCACGGGTTAATTGGCTGCCATGACCATGTCCTGGAGAGGCAGGCACAGTGCTCACTAAGGCTTTCAGAACCTCCTAACCTAGATGACCATCTCCAAGCTGAAGACCTTCTCATTTTATCAATGTGTCTTCTGCTGAGTCAGTGTTTTTAACTTCTGAGGCACATTCACTATATGTGCCTGAACTCCTAAAGTGTAACCTAGTGTCAGAGGAGAACTGTTTAAACACTGCTCAGTTCCCATGTTCTTAACTGTATTAATGTTCCTTTCTCTGCTAAATGCAGACAATTCATCCAATTTCTGAAATGTTACTGATGTGCCAATTTCTGTATATTTAATACAGAATTAAGTAATTGCTAATTTTTAAGACTAAACCTTGTAAAGAGCAACTAAGAAATATCGTGTAAGAGAGAAGTCAGTTCTCTTATATATGCATGAGAAATAAGTAATACCCAGACCAGCTGAACCAGAATAATGAATGTTTCAATGTCTGTTTAATTTGCTAGGTTTAAAAAAAAAGAAAGATATTTCAGAGATCAGATCAGTTCAGCTTAAAGATGTAATATAATGAGTTTCTCTAGAGTTAATTAATGAGACCAGAAGAAATTCCCAAGAGTTTCCTTGAGATCCCACTTGCACTGAGAAGAAAAATATATGCTGAGGAACCATACTTCTATGCTAAGTTCCAGCTCTATATAGCAATATGCAGAGAACTGCCCAGTTACAGACCCCCAAGTCTTTTTCTAAAAGATGGACCTGAAGGACAAATGCCTGTAAGAGGACCAGCAGACACAAGCTCAGTAACCTCCAGAAGATCAGTTTCACAAAACTGTTAAAGGACAGGACATGGCTTCAGCTAAAAGAACAATCTGTATTTGCAGCAGTCCAGGGTTACCTTTATTGTCACTCAAAATGGAGCCAAAGGCACTGATCACCACATCAGCTTTCAGACGGACAACCTGATCCTCATCTTCTGTCCAGTTCCCATCGCTGTCTTGTTCCGTTCGAACAAACTCCATAGCGACAATTTGTCCACCTTTTAGAACAACTTTCCGAGGAGAGAGGAAAGGCAGAAATTCACACTTCTCTTCCTTTGCAAGTTCCATCTGTAGAGTGGAAGCAATAGAATATAACACTTTACATGCTGCATTTTCATGGAAAAAAAACCCAAATAAACCAACCAGAAAACATTTTTTTACTAAAGATGTTAATGTGGATTCTTCTGTATTAGAAATCAGCTGTGTCCCGTATGCAGACAATCATCTTACTGTCAGCTTCAGAGCCTCTCATCCTATCAAATCAACCAGTGGCAGTAGGTCTTCAAGGCATATTTTCGAGGCAAATGGTTTAACAACATATTTTCTTATTTTTCCATTACTTTGAAAATGTTTAACTTCTTTGAGGGGAAAAGATTTCTCTTCTGTATATATCTGTGTCTTTTAAGAGGTGTCTTCGTATTAACTTAGTCCATGCCCTGATTTGTGTTTACCGTGAGTTTAAGATTCTATTAAATGCTGACTACCACGTACAAGCAATCATTTTCTGAGTGACAATCCAGACTTAAGATCTTCTGAATCTCTGCTGTGGTAAAACTGCTTAAGTCAACCATCTTCAGAATTTGACTTTCTCTACTTAAACAACTTTTTTGAATATGTATATCCTACCTGACATGATTCTATCATGGCCATTACTAAGTGAAGCTACTTTTATTTTACTGTTTTCATGGCCCACTTCATGATTGTGTTTGATGAGTACAAACATTGACAACTTTTAGAAATTTACCCAGGCTCTCATGAAAGATTTTTGTTCAGATTATATCAAGAATCTGAGTAGCACATGAATCTGTGCAATGGCTTCAGTAATCTCACTGTGTCTAGAACTCTTGACTGAAGTGCAACAGAACTAAATCATGCACCAAGAAGCCCTTTGTTCCTGTCTTTGCAGCTCCATACCCCTTCTGAAGATCTAAAGTTCCCACCTTCTTGAAACAGACAATCAAACTACCATAAATCTCATGATAAAGATGCATTAGATGGTGTGTTATTCTCAAGTATATAAAAGTGTAATGTACCAAATAAATGAAAACAGAAAAAGACCATCAAAATAAGAAAAAATAATCTGCATAAAACCTCTTGTAGTACATATAAATTGAGGAAGCAGAATAATTTCAAAATGTGCAGATGACCTGATAAATGCCAAAGTGCAAAGCCAGACTAAAACCCGAATTGAATGCTGAAATGTGATGAATAACATTGCTTCACTGTCACCGGCAGTGATTCAAAGTCAAAATCACTGTAAGTAATTTTCTTACCATAAAGAAAGGAAAGGAAAAAAAGCCTCACAAGGCAATGTCAGAATCACTGAGATTCCTTAAACAACAGCCAGAAGGTATCATTCTAGGATCTAACCATGATCTCAAGAGCCACCTACAACACTCTAATGGCCGTTTGACTCCAAGATTGAAAATTTTAGTTCATTTCCTAACTTACAAGAAATTCTATTCCATGCTTGCAAATACATCTCTCTGACTTGTCAGGAAACAGATACAACAGTGAAAAATTATTTAAATAGAGAGCATAAAAAGTGAGTCTCAGATCTTTGATAAACATTCATACATTTTAAGAGCATTTTTATAAACAAAACCTTTAGCAGATGTCTGTTAAGTACAGACACAATTTGAAGTATAGCACACTTTCAGGCCATACAGAAATAACTAAGATGCCTTCTCAGAAATGCTGCTATTCAATTTTACCTCTTCTGGGACAGCCCTGATATGAGTGAATCCCTTCCTGAAGACCACAAACACACGACGAGCTCCGCAGCGCAGAGCAGATGTTGCACAGTCAAAAGCAGTGTCTCCTGCCCCGAGTACAATCACGGTGCCATGTATTGATGGCAATGGAGAGTGACAGCCACACATCCCTGAAAGATAAAAGGAAAACCCCATTTTCAAGTAGAGAAACCATTTCTGCATGAGAGCTCAAAAGGTACTTGTACTCAAAGCAGTGTAAAATTGCATCTTACAGTTTTCAAGCATGGAGTGTCACTATCAAATTATTCTGCTCCACTGAAAGACAGTTTTATTCCCACTTTTAAGATATGCTCATATACATAATTTCATAGTCAGTACTCTAAGCAGCTGCATCTTTCTATTGAGAAAGAATTCAAATGATATGTTTGTAAGGTTGTGGGTCCTGTCAGGTTGAAACTAGAATTTTGAGATCTTTTTATTCAAAAAGTAAGTTTCTTTCTCATCAGATTCATTATCCTCCCAGATAAAAACACCCCAAAAACAGAATGAAACAACAACAAAAAGATGACCAGTTGTTGATAGTTATAGTTTTGTGTAATAGAATACCAACATCAGTCCCCACAGATCTCTATAAAGCACTGACACTGTTTTCTGCTTGTGACATGACTCTCTGAGGCTATTCATCAGCTGAACGTGAAGAAAAAGAATATTGTTACAGTAATTCCTAGTTTTTCCACTGGAAGAAAATGTTTAATCTACAGTAGTTTTCTACAAATCATTTGTAAAACGTTACATGGAGAAAATGACAACATTACGTGTTTATCATCTACAGCTTGTATTTGATGATTCAATTAAACAAGAAATAGTTAAGTAAAGCTGTACTGTCTGTTCCCTGGATGAGACTACGCTTTATCACATGTTCAAGTAGAACTAACTATTGATTAGGCAAATGGCTGTAACTTGAAAAATAGTGCCATAAATAATACAAATCTATATTGTCACCCAGTCCAGGACAGCTCCAGTCAGGAGGCACTAAGCTGGCCATTTACCTTTTGTACTTTAACTCAAGGATCCTACTATAGCAGATTTTCACATGTAATTGTGGAACACAAGTATTATTGAAGTAAACAATCCTTTTCATTTAGGCACATAAGTGGAGTGAGAAACAACATCCTAATACATCTATTCTCCCTCCATTTGAAAAATGCTTAATGTATAACAAATGCTATAATTTTCTGCCCCATCTATGTGGCATCACATTTACTATTTATTTAACAGGATTCTTAGTCTAAAATTCTCACTGAACTTTTCTCATTTATTTTTAGTGAACTTAATACTTCATAAAAATTGAGCAGTGGAAAAAGCACAAGTGAAGCAGGGGGCTGGCAGCTCAGAGAGCCATTAGAGTACGAGTCTAGAAGGGATCAGTCAGAGCAGCCTGCTTTGCTCTTGGGAACACACTCCTAAGGCAAATTCACAGCTATGTATTTGTGAAGGGAAACCCTTTTGGAGGAAAGTATATTAACAAGTGCCATTCAGAATTAATAAGCAGACAGAATATGTATTTTTCCATGAATAAGTCTATTATGTCTATTATTTAGATAACTGTCACAGTGAAAAAAGGAGGCTAGAGTGGGATGTAGTACGTGTATATTTTATTCTAAAATTCCATGCCTTAGAGAGCAAAAGGTGGCTATAGCTACAGACAGACACTAGGAAAATTAAGTAAAAGAGACCATGTTAATTAACAGACAACACCAAAGAGCTATCTATTACTGTCAATCAGAAAAGGTTAGTTCTTCCAAGTTCATTCCTTTTCCCATTGTAGACTTAACACAAAAAAACCTCAACATATTATCACATATGCTAGTAAATCAAGAGGGCCACATTGCAATATTTTGAAATATGTGAATCATGGTATATAGATCCTCATGCAGACAGGTGACTTACAGTACACAACTGCTACATATTTTCTCAGAATTCTACAAAGTATTTTTAGTCACAGTGTTTCAAGAGAGGATTGTTTTCCAGAATTTACTTTTCCTTTGTTAATCTACCAATGCATTGCACTGTATAATCTCAATCTGTTTTATTTTTAAACATCTCTGTCTTCAAGAAGAAGAAAACCCAAAAGCTCACCCTTTTCTCCCAAATCATTTAAGAATACTTTGAGCTTAAGAAAACAGAAATAAGCATTCGATGAAAACAGCAAAGAGATGGGACAGATTGAGATGCAGAATTTAACTTCTAAATATTTTGCATTAAATGGAGTAATAAACTTTACTTTTAAAAGCAGAATAACCTGCCACAGAATATATATACTCGAAAGTGTTTAAGAAAAGTCTACTAAATAAGCAGGAAATTCTAGATGATGCTTAAAGAAATTTCTGAATGCTGAAATGAAAATCTGTTTGTAGATAAAACAAGTTCTATTACGTCATATGTAAAATACCACATTCTGTCCAAAAGGGAAAAAAAAAAGTACAATAATTTATTTTTTTCTGGGGAATCCAGACCATGAAGAAATGTGGCATAGAAACCACAATTTTGGGGCTTATGATTTCATATTCAGGGACACTGAAAGCATCTCCACTCCTTAGGGAGCAAATGCAGTTATCTCTGTACTCAAAGAAAGATGTGAAGCCATAAAACAAGACAGCATTTGGTGCCTATGAACCGACCACTTTCTTATTAACTCCTGTCATACTCCTGTTGTCCTGAGTCTTAGACTGTAAGTTCATTGGGTAAGGAACTAGTACTGATTTAAATGTGTTTGCAAAACCTGCAGCACCCGACTTTGGATCAAGTAAAAGAATTTATCAACAATCTACCAATCATCCGCTTATATAAGTCAGAAACACCTTTTTAATATCAGATTTTTTCAAACCATCTTACATATAATATTTTTATCAAGATACTTTATACAAAGGACAAGCTTATGTCATCTTTTGACTATAATTCAAAGTAAAAAATATAACTTATTAGGGGAAATTATTTTGCAATAAGTTTAGAATTGCATATATGATTATTCAGTTTATAATCTCTGGGACTAACTTTCCTAACCATGCTCCTGAGGTTCCCACCAAGAGAAAATCTTGTCCCAGACATACTCAGTGGAAGGTACTTTGTAAATGGATGGCTTTGTAGCCAGAGAGTTCAATACAATCATAACTGCTAATGACTTATTGAATGTGATTACAACAAGCTATAGTACCACACACCTGGTTTACTTGCCATTGCTACCAAAGGTAAGAAGTCTTTAGATGTGTAGAATCCTTGATTCATTCTCAGTCCTTGGAATATGCTGTCTCTGTTTGGTTCTGGCAAACCTGAAATAGATATTTTATGGCACATTAGTATTACACAGGAAATTTTAGCGACCAACATATATATTGAATTACAGACATATTCTCAAAAACATTGTCAATACAAGCACTTTTACAAACTCTTAGATGTTTCCAAGTATATTGCAAATGATCACATTTGTAATGTGCAGCTTATATAACTGGTGATTGTTTAATAGCACAAGAGCTGAAAATGAGGTTTCTCGACAATGTGTGTACTCGTATAACTCATACCAAGACAAATGCAAGGGAAGGGATCAGAGAGAACAGAGTGCAAAAGCAGATAATACAAATGAGGCAGTAACAACAGCTTAACCGATGAGGGGAGGAGGACAAATGGCAGTGCTGTAGGTCTGACCTGTGAGTATTTGTATGCCATCTTTTTTTGACATTCTTGATTATTTTCTCAAAACCTTGAAGTCTTGATTGGCTGACATTTATTCCTAGTTATTAAAAGCACACTTTAAGACAAAATCCATAGGATACAGACAAGGATTTATCTCACAACTATTAATAGCAACAAATACCTTTCAGCTAAAAGAAAGCAGCAAAAAGCATCTTCTAATTACCAAAGAACATAATCTCATTTTGGCGTGAATGGTTGGACAGCACAAAAAAGCCAGCCCAGCTGACACACCAGTTAAACCATTTCATTCATGCAAATGCAATCAGGGTATTTTCAAAAGTCTCAACTTTCATATTTACATCTAAAACCCCATAATATTATCAAAACGATGCTAATTAATAATTACATACTGAAATGGAGTAAATGTCAACAATTTTTCTAAGAAAACATACTAGCACTGAGGAATCCTCAGTGCAAGCAGGGAGAACTGGAGCATACAAAGCAATCTGTGTTCCCTCCATTCTCAGGCATGGTGGGCAGCAGACTAGTATTACTTCTATTTGAGACATACTGGTCTGGAAAATCCTAATAACACAATTTTTGCATCTACAATAATGCAGAATTGCATGTTGAGGAGCACTTTTCCAAATAGGGAAGGTTTGGGTTCTTTTTATATTATTTAAGCAACAAAAATCTTTGTCATTAGAGCATATGGCCAGAACTACATAATGAGAAAACTCAGTGCTTTTTCATGAGTTACCTATATGAAAGAAGTTTTTCAAACCTCTAGAACTCTGAATAAAGTTACTATCATACTAGAAAACTAAAATACATTTTTAGATTTATTAGTTTCAGTGAAGCAAAACAAAAAATATTCTCAGTGAATTCAAAATGCTTACAAGCCAAAAAGCAAATAAAAAATCCTGAAATTTGATCTCTATTTATAAAGAAAACTCATGACTCATTTGCTGAACACCTGACTTTGAAACCAACACTGATCTATAGTTGGATTGTGAGAAAAATAAAGTTAAAAAATACTAGCACATCCTGAACTTCAAGACCTTTGAATGCTGTACTTTCTGGGTAGACTGGAATTTCAGCTAATGAATAATGAATAATGGATATCTTAAGAGGCTGCCAGAAATACTTAGTACTATTGAAAGTACAATATGTAAAATGCATTAAAGAAACTATTTTTAAAAGGGCATAGATTTTCCTCTATGTATATATTGCAAAATCATCTATGGAAAGAAGAGTACCTCAGAAAAAGCTCTCAGTGACTGCCTGCAGGCAGACGACAGAGTAATGCAACCATTTCTATGGAGATATCCATAAACTAACTCAGAGGCCTCACTTTAGTCTTGGGAGAAACACTCTTGTCATTAGTGGGATGTGCAGCCTGCATTAAAGATAATTTCCTTTCCACCTAATACGTATTTCCATTCAAACCCAAAGAGAAACCCTCAAAATATTTTTCCCACTTATTTTTTGCTGCTTTTATCATCTCCTAATGAAAACTATTTGGTTTCTAACAGCATCAGTACTTTAGCTCCCACAGGCTGAATAAAGAGTATAATAAAGGAAGTGTCGCAATGTTCTTTCTCTAGGTTCATCACTAGTTTGGTATCACTGAAAGCAAAGGAGTTGGATTAAGAATGTATTGGGTTCAGTATTCGGCTGATATGAACAAAAAACTGCCAAAGAGGTACTCAATATATGTGACATTATCTGCTATTTATTTTACTATTTTAATTTTGCTGAAAACTCCCTGAAAAACAGTTTTGTGATATTTACATTTGAAGGAAATGTAGGGGATTTCTTCTTTTATACTTATAAACACTTAGCACAAATTGAAGCTCTTTGCTAAGCACCTGCTGGAAGCTGTATTGTACTGGATTCTGATACATCTCCTTTTACTGTTCAGCATTTGCTATTATAATGACTGCATTTACTTTTGTTAAAATAGATTTAGTACTTCTTCAAGCCACTAGGCAAGCTATGAAAGAGGCAGACTGAGACAGAGAAAGAGATCAAGAACAGATAAGATTCACTTTAGAGACACCATTTCGTAATAAACATCCACCCCACAGAAGTGTGCTTTACAGAGAGATCAAATATTGATAAATAGCCAACGGCCACTTGGGAGAGAAAATATTTAACGGAAAAATAGCTGTAGAGGAAAAATACAGTTTTGAGCAAACAGTTTCAGAGAAGAAATAAAATTTTAAAAAACTCAGTCACCTATGAAAGACACAATTTAGGTCAAAATAATGAACCAAGAGAAACACTCTTTGAAGATAAATCAGAGAGATCCTTTAGAAAAAGGGAATCCACACACTAGTACAAAATAGCCAAGAGCCACCCAAGAAAAAATCCTTGGGAAAATACGAGGTGTTTTTCCTAGCTTTTAGGCTGAAGCTGAGTAAATCAGTTCTCTGCTTTCCAAATCCACTTGCGAGCCATCTAAAAAGATTTTTTTATTTATTATTTAGTATTTCATGTTCTGAAAAAATCTATCACTATCCCACATCTCCCCTTTTTAAATAATCTATATCAAAATCAAGTGATAACAATTATTTCCTTCCCCTGCACTGAAGAACAACTCTTTTGAAGGGCAAGCAAGAGGACGCAGCTTAGAAAGGCAGCTCCCCTGGTGGTGTTTGGGTGGCCTCTGCACATCCTTATACAAGCAGAGGACTGTGCTGAGCCCCTCATCTTCTGCAGCCACAGCCCTGGCTTGCTGAAGCCTCAGCTCCTTTCCTTGCTGATGCCAGGGAACAAGCTTTTGAAGCAACTGATATCCAAATCATGCAATGAATCCTCATGGGCTGTGGAAAACTGCATTTACTAAGAATAGAGAAAGTAGAAACATTGTGAAAATAACAGCTTGCATGACAGATCTAGTTCAGCTTTGCAAAATCTAACCTAGACAGTCCCAATCTGGGTCAGGTGCAGCACAGAAAGCAATTCATCTTCATTCCTGACCCTCTGGTTTGCTGTGCTTTGCCTTCCATCTCCAGATGCTCCAGCTATCTCTCAGTAGGCATCACTACTGTCCTTCATTCCCTCATTTGAGCCCCACAACTCCTTCTCCAGAGTGCAATTCCTCAGCACCAAACTCTCTCACATGTATTACACACCACATACTTTCCAAAGTCCTTTACCACTATAACTATGGCTTTGGAAAACACAGACTTTAACTTCCTATTTTTATATCCTTTACATATACATATAAATATATATGTGCACATATGTATTAGCGAAAACGTAATCTGCCTCCTATTGAGGTTTTGTACTCTCTGTTCTCACAATACCAATGCATATCAATCTTTTTCATGCACAGTTACAAGTCCATTGTTTCCTTTTAAAGAAAATTTAGATACAATTCCCAAGTCCAGCTGAGATATGAATTGCTAAATTATTAGAGTAAATATGTCAGATGCACAAGGCAATGTACCAGAGCGAAGCATAGACAATGTAAGGGATTGGCTTGCAGAGCAGGGCACCAAGTCCACTCAGCTGCTGCACCAAATAAATTCAGGAATGTCAATACATCAATCAGCTAAGTCTGCTACTACTGTAATTATGAGCCTGATCTGGAAAGGGAAGCTAAAGGAAGTACAGGCACTGCATATGTATCTCCTATTTTCATCAAATCCCCTCTTCCCAGCAACAGCTATGCTTCTGAGCCTGAACTTACTGTTTGGATTACTGAAATCTGACATGGGTGGCAAATTTGCAGTTTCAAGTAAATTTCTCAACTGAACTTAATAACCTACAGCAAACACTGAAAAGGTTTGTTGCCTTCATATTTAATTGTGATAAGACTGAATTTTGTTGGTGAATGCAATCTGTGTTTGAAAATACCAAGAGCTACATTTTAAAAATGAAGACACTTTGTACTTTTTTATATTGAATCTTTGAAATTTGCTTTAAAATTCTTAAATTTATCCAAATTCAATCAGAAAGAAACAAAATGTGATTATGGACATTCCTTTTTCTAACTTTTAAAACAAGGAAGCCAGACATCAAACTCCATTAACCAATTTATGGATTATTTTTTTAATGTTATCTTGCCTTACACATCTGGAACTAGAAAGTTGGAAGACAAGGACATCTTTTTACCATCTCCATGCTTCTGTTCCAGAGTTAAACCAGATTTTTTAAAACCACAAGTACAAGAAAATCTCTTCTGTCCTTCACAGCCTCCATTACAGGAAATCCTAGATTAGGTGGCAAGCCTTTAACTGTCAGGTATCACTGAGAATGAGGAGAAGAACCCATGAATCTATACAAAACTGGAGAGAAGAAACATGGGAATGATTTTCTGCATATCTGCTCTGGTGGCAATGCAAATCTTCCAAAATAATGTATGAGAGGCCAAGCCCAGACAAGCTGAGCTTGCTGCTCAGCACAAGAGACTTGAGCACAGTCTGGCAAGGAGGCAGCAAGGATTCAGCAGCAGCAGTTCTGCACCTCTGGCCAGAAGGCTGTGCCCCTACATGTGTCTGGGGGAAAGGAGTCATGGAAGGCTGAAGGCCAGAGACTGATTTGAATTTTATAGAGGAAGTGACATTTCCTGATAAATTATTTTTGTTAACAAGGTTTGTTTATATTTCTTGTTTTAATTTTCTGAAAACAATATGCTAAAGTAGATACAGAGCTAAATTAATTTCCCTCTGAAGGTAAATTCTAAATCCACCATTTGTCTTCTGAAAGGGTCCTTTTGAATTAACAGAAAAGCAGTATTTTGTCCCATGTCCCTGCCTTTTTATACACTGAGTGTTCCAACTTGCTCCTTGTGTGCCCATACAAAAATATTTCAGATATAGCACATCTGATGACATTTCACACTTGCCCAGAGACTTGCAGCTACAGGTACCATATGGTTAGACTGAGACTACAAAGGTACATGGCACACTGTAAAATCCAAGCAGCACATAAGCACTACTTTAATATTTCTGAAAGCTCTGATCTTCTTGAACAAGTCTCTTTTGGGCTCTTGTGGGCTGGGGAACTGGAGATCAAAATCTATATATTTAAAGCAGTTTTCTTTAATGTCATGCAATCCATAATATGTAAAAATTGGACCATCAGTTTTAATATGTTATCTTCTTGAATGGTAACACTGAAACTGTAAATTTTCATAACTGTCAAATTTATACTTTTACCTAGATGTGATAGAAACTACTTGTATGCAGTGGGATATGCTCTACCTATTTGCTTCAAAGAAGCCACGTTCACTCATGCATACTGCTAACATTGTTGTCCACAGATCAACACTGCACAATTTAGAAATTAACTATATTGAAATGCATGATCCAAATACAGTATTAAGCTGTGCCCAGAGCTTGTTATACTAAACGTACCACTACAACTCATGCTATGACATGCACCATGCATGGAACAGACAACCACTGGTATGTAGAGAGTAACTTTCTCTGTTTGTTTAAAGGTTTGATACTGGGCATCTAGTCTTTCAGAAAAGTTGCAAATACTCTGCAAGTGTTCAGCTTTCTCAAGGTCAGTCCATTAGTGATTAGCACTTCAATAAATACTTTTGAGGCTCATATTTGTAAAGAATCTCTCTCATTTTGCTGGAGATTGTTTTTTATGGGGACAGCTTTGTTACTTCCTGTTGTGACGTTCAATAGAATATGTTTTCTAGGTGGTTGATTTTTTTTTGTTTGATATGTATGTCGATGGAGATAAGTGTTTTAATTACTTTTTTAATGTCTATGCTTTTGTATTTTCTCCCTCTTTCCCTTTATTTCCTGCTGTTGAGATTACTGCCTCATCTCCACAGCAGGTGGCTCCTTCAAATTTGTTTTCTCTGTAAGCCTGGTAGATTAATTTTGTAATATAACTGCTCCTTTTCTGTAGTTTTTATTAATGATTTATTTCCTTTGGAAAAGGAATGCTTTCAAGGTTTTTAGGAGTTATTTCCTAACGATGGCTAAAGGTCTCGTTAATAGAAAATTAAAAATAATGGGAAAAAAGTAAAAGAACTAACAGTAGGGCTAGCCTTCTCTTACCCTCAAGTTAGAATGAACAGTGTGTACAGCATATGTGAAAACACCCTTCACATCTACCAGCATGAGCCATACACAATTGCTGCAGGGCATTCTAAATTGAACAGCTATATCCATACCATGGCTTTTAAAAACATCTGAATAAGTAGTGGAACCTGGAAGCAATGGAGTCTGTAGGTATCACACCCTACTTTGTTGCTAAATTAGACACAGAGACAAGTATCTGAACTCTTGCAAATGGTAATAGGAATAGGGAGAATAGGGAAAAAGAATAGGAATGAGGGAGTCAGATTATTTAGAACTACATTTGTTCCTATAATTCAATTTCTCTTTGAGTACCAATTGTCCAAGCCCAGTTTAGAAGTAGCCAAAATTCGCACAAGCTAAACGTCAGAAAGTGCATATGGGAATGACAGGCAGAATTCAGAATCAATCCCTGTGAGTGATGGCAATCAGGATTATGACAACACAATCAGTGTTGTCTGTCTGAGCATGGAATACAAAACACTGCAGCCTTGTGGTCTCACCTCACCACATTTAGTGATCCCATGACTGGATCAGGCTGACATCTAATGTCAGCCAGCGTGTCCAAAGGTGAATCATAACTCATTAGCCACATCAGATATAGACTCCACCCCGCATTTGATTTTATTGTAATCAGTCCAGCCTTACTCAAGGCTTTAGTGTACCCTCTATAGCCTACCTCTAATCTTAATTGCTGTTTTTCATTTTACTATGGTCATTTTATGGGACATGTGCTTTGAATTTTAATGGAGCAACATTCAAGTATAACTAAAATACTACATTTTAATGAAAAACATCAGTGTTCCAAAATGATAAAACAAAGATTTGGAGAAATTATGTAATAATTTTTCAAATCTCAATATCTGCCTATTCATTTAAGCACTGTGAAGATTTTGAACTTAACATCTTGAGCCCTTATCCTCTAAAAACGCTCTTTGAAAATGCATACCTCAGAACTGAAGCATACAGTATCATTAAGTGTTTTTACAAAATAATTCTTTAAAGGACACACTACAAGTGATACTAGGTTGTACAAGCATATACAGATTTCTAAATTAGGAAACAGATGGCTATTCTAGCCTTTCTTCTACGTTTGGAAACAGATACTTAATGTTCCCCATATTGGAAGTAATCGTGTTGAGGATGTTAGGAAGTTAGCTGGTAGCCCTGGTGAATGAACTTGCTGAAATGTGGAGATCACTATGAAGCAAATCTTATCACAGAGAAGGATGAATGCAGACGTCTGCTTACCTTCCCTCTGGTTCTGTTCTGCCTGGTGTTGTTTATTGCAGGACTTAAAGCACTGAAACAGTTTGCTATGAATCTTGATTTGTAGAACATAAGAGTTCTGTAAATTGTAATACAGAGTAACTGAAGAAACATCTGCTGTAAAAAATAAAGTGGAATATTGCTGCAAACCTTTCTTAAGTCATCTTGGCAACATTTATTATACTGGCGACAAATTTGAAAAGGTCACTAGCAAAAATGCATTTAGCAGTCTGAGTCCAATCCATCTCTACCACAAGAATGTATCATTCCACCCAGGAGCGGAGCTTGCTCCAGTCTGCTTACAATAGAGCTAAACTGGATTTTAGTCTTGACTGGAATATGGTCACTTCCCACCACAGACTTGAGCTGTCATTTTTCAGGAGCATTCTTGAACCAGGAAGGCTAAAGTTTCAGATTCTGACATGCTAATGTTGTCAGTTCCTTTCCCTCTTCCTTCTACAAGTTTGTCCCTAGCAGTAACCTGCCAAAGGAAAGACAGGGAGGCTGTGTTTCCTCCAGACACCAGCCAGACACTATTTGCCAGTGTGACATGCTGCACCACTCTAGAACAGAAAGTGGTCCTAGTGCTTACTCGTGATCAGTAAACAGTGCTGAACAGCCTCAAAGCAAGATCACCTCCACAGGGACTGGCAGGACACAAAAAAATCTGTCATCTCAGAGACCATGTCACAGTAAAGTGATTTTTATCCAATACAGAAAATCCAAACGTGTGGAAGTGAAAGCAAAATGAACCAGATTGTGAGACTGAGAGTAACAGACTCCTGAAAAGAAAGCAGAAAACACTACCATACCTGTTTGCAACAGAAACAATATCTTTCCTCAAGCAGACTCATTATAATTTAACTGTCTAATATGCCCTGTTCCTAAGCTGTCATGCTGGTTTATTGAAATAAACTGAGCAAATAAAAATTTATAAAGGGAAAATCAAATGGTAGCATAGAAAAGATCTCTTTATTTAATTTTTCATTTCAAGACACAGGAAAAAAAATCTTGAAAATCTGGATGAATAGAGGCTACTTACAATAAATACACAGTAAATGGATAAAATGAGAACAAAACTGATGATAAACATTCACACAGAAAAAACCACAAATACTTAGTTGGCATTGTGAAGAAAAATAAATACTAAGCCTCTACACTATTGCAAAGCAACAGCTGAAAAAAAACCATCAAAAGCAGCAAATTCTTCCTGTAGAAATATATAATGAGTAATTTAGTCATTAATATTCTGGAATAACACCTTTGTCAGACCTCAGGCACTGTACAGCAAGGAAGTTGCAATAAGGTATATTGAGACAACATCAACTTATGCTACCTAAAATCAACCTACGGTCTTGATATATTAGGAATATAATAGCCAATACATGGTATGTGTTGCAATTCTAAACACTGATTTTTATAGTATTGTTTCCTAAATTTGATGGAAGAGAGCAGTAAAGAATCATAGAACTATTTAACTACAGCCAGTTCTTAAACCCACAACTACCCTCTGCTGCACACTACTTCCATAGCTCCCATTCTGTTTCAATACAGTGACTATGAAACAACAGGCTGAGTCAATCACAGCTTTGCACCCTGTATAACTGGATCTATATTAAATACTTGTAAAAATTTACTCCTTCAGGAAGAAAATCCCACATGCCAAGTAGTATTTGCAAAATACAGGACTTTCTGGTCATTCCCATTTTTAAAACATTACAAGGATTCATCTCTTTTTTATTTTCATTTGTGGAAGTCATCAACGTAATTCAGCAAGGTCTTCCAAAGGCTAATGAGCAATTAGCACTCTATGTGAAATTTTAATTTGGGAAACAATTTTTTTTTCCCAGTTCTTTAGTAATGTATTATATTGTCTCATCTTAAATCTTAGCATATTTATATACTGGTTTTGTCCACATGAAATAACAAAAAGATACTATAAAACATATTCAGTAATTATTACTGTATCATTCACTCACACTGCATTTTTTAATCACTTCAGGTAAACCATCTCTACATATATTTTAAAATGATGCCTCAAGAAAAGACTTCTAAACATTATTCATTATCCTGCAGCACAGATCTACAACTGAAAACATATCATCAGTGCATTCTGATGAAAAGTTAATTATTAAATCTTTTTTCCCCCTTTTTCTACAGCACAATATTTGACCTATGATAGAAAAAGCCGTCCTATCAAATTTCCATTTATTATTTCTACCTGAAGGGCTTTGCCAGCTCACACAAACATAAATCTCCATTTGTCAGGTTTAAACTGTACCTGTCCCAGATGCTATGAGAGTTCATAGCTCTTCTCCTTTAAAAATTACCAAATAGCATCATGCAACATAACCTCCCTGCAGCCTCCCCTGACCCTTGTAATCAATAACATTCGTAACCTGTATGTGCACAGTTAAGGAGTACAGGAGCCATGCACTATCCCAGTTAACCACATTGAGCTGTGATACTCAAATCTTCTCCCTTGTGTCTGCTGTGATCAATTCTAATCTCTGCACCAAAAATAAAAGAACGCAGCCCCTTGTTTCAAAATTCAGCTGAAACGGATGTTATAGATTTGTAGGTCTGCACAGGAGCTGTGGATTTAATACAACCAGCAGTTCAAGGAAAGAACACATCTAAGCTATCATTCATTCTCATCATCCTCAACGTATTTTGGATCTTCAGAAGCAATGAGAAGCACAGGAAAGTGCACATGTACTGACTTAAGGCAAGCTGAATTTGTTAAAATAACATCAGGTAACTGTTATTTGCTAGAGCATTATCCATTACTGCCAGGTAAGGTGGAGGTCAGTCTCTCCATTATGATTACTTTGCTTAAAGGTTTAGTAATAGGCTGCCAATATTCATTTCTTCTGGAAACGTGTCATATACAGTAAATTAAACAGAAATTCCCTAGAAATAATAAAGCCTAGCTTTGCTCAGTTAAAAAAAAACAACTGTTATGGAAAGAAAGAATAAATCACGTTTCTGATGGTATTTGTTCTCTCACCTCCAAACTAATTTTATTTAAAAGCTGGCAAATTTGCCAGCCAATTAGCCTAATTAGACAACGGCATCTGAATGTAGAACAGGAAGAGAGCAACTTTAGAAACCTACTCCAGTAGAAAAAGTGCTTTTCGAATCTGTCACACTACCAGAATTCATGTTTCCAGAGTTCTCGTAACTGCATATTTATAGACTTGGCTATATTGGCTCCTCATCAGCAGCTCAAGTGCCATGAATCATCTATCAAAACATTTGAGAAGATTTTCTTACTCATTTCTTTAAAGCAACATACTGAAGAGACACTTTCAACATGATTATGCTCCAGTCTTCACTATGAATTATGAAAAAAAGCACACAGAGTTTTATAATTGCAGGTGAATAATAAGGTATGTGTCATCAGAGGCTTTAGCTTCGCAGATCGTCACACACTGTCAGTACAGAATAACCTGCAACAAATATGACATTCTTGTAACATGCTGGAGGGTCAATGAGCATTCTCACTCAGGTCATTTACCCCCTACACATAAATGTCCTTATCAGTAAGCACATATTTATCTGCCTTTCCTTTTAAAAGCAGCTGTAGCAAGAAGTTTCATGTAAATATCCTATTAAACTGATACTCTCCTACACAGGCAGATCAGCTCAGAAACATTACAGCTACTGCACAGCTACTCCATCAGACTCTTCCATAGTGGAAATAACTAAGCAAGCTCATGCTTTGACCAAATCCCGTACTGAGTAAGGGTAAATGACAGAAAGAACTCATGGATTGGCTAAAGATTTTTAATCTATCAACTAAATCAGAATTCCCTTCTCAAGAAAAAGATTTCATATAAAATATTACTTAAAGACAGAGTGTCCTTCTTAACTAATTATACCATTTTCATCAAGTGCCTGTGTTTTCCTTGGCCATTTCCCATACTGATGGCAGGGCATTAAATCTGAGACTTCAGGTCAAAAATACATACAATGCAGTTGAACCTCAGATGCTGTAAGGCTACTATCTAGAAAACAGACAGAGAAATGGTGGTGCACATCTCCAAATGTCTCCTCGATGACCAGCAGTCAGAAATATGAAGTGAAACATGGTCACTGAAGATCCTGGGTCAAGTATTTGGCTTCTAGGTGCAGATGCCTGCACAGGAATGCACAGAAGCCTCCTTTTCTTAAACTTTTTTTTTCTTGGTGTGGAAGCAAAACATTCAAAATGTGAATTTTATACTTATTTTAAGCATCTTATTTTATTTGTGATAAAGCAACAGTGAGGTAGGACTGTATGTCCCTTTTCAGTCCATGAAGAAATGTCTATGACAAAGAGATGTCAGAAAGTTAAAATGAGACTTCTCAGATTACCTGCAGTAATGGTGCAAGTACTGTCAAGAGGGCATATGTTTCCTCTAAAAAGGTATCCAACCCATGCTAAAGCCAACCAAAGCACATAAATCTACCTGTAACCACAGTTACAGGTGATACCTGGGAGTGAGCATAATCCTTAATGTCTGCTTGGTGCACATTTTTGTACTTGCAGCACTACAATAGGAAGTTTCTCTATGAACAGAATTTCAAATGGTAATGAAAACAAGATCAATAAATAGAAAATCAAGTTACACAGTCCCAATAGGTCCCTCTAACAAGGATTTATCTCTGAAATGTTCATGCTTGTCTAATGCTGCTGCTTTTAATCCTTTCACACCAGTGGGTCCTACACGCTTGCATTAGTGCTAATGTAAAACAAATGAACATTTTATACAAGGATATCCACTCTCCCCAAGTAAAGTGGGTAATACCAAAGTAAGCTTTAAGAATGTAAATTATTTTCCCCATGTGGCTGAAAAACTACGAGTTATTAATTTAAAAATTATTAGCATATAAAATCATTATTATCTCTGCAGTTAATGTACAGTTCACTGACAACCTTTTGGACCATTACAATTAAGAAAGGCAGCATCTTTAATGAAGTTACAAAACACATTGTTTATTAAATAGAAACTGTATCTTTAATTACTTTAAATATTATAATCCGATGAAAATTTATTTCATAAGCCTCAAGACAAATTATGTCAGAGATGGAGAATGCATTTTGCTCCTCTATGAATCCTAAACAGCCATTTGAATTTGCTTACAGGTTTCTCTTGTATGTAATATCTGCTATTAAAATTGTTTTTAAGTGCCTAAATCCAATGGCACTAGCATAAATCTAAGATGTAGCTTGTGCTATTCTTTCTTTTTAAAACAGATTTAATTTCTTGTCAAATGTAGAATTTGGCAGCTCTAGTAAATGCAGCCTTTCTATTAATCCATCAGAAGAAAAATGAAAATAGATTTCTGTGAGAGTCACAAAAACAGGCTCACTGAAACAAAGACTATTTGGGGATCTCCGGAATTATATGGATTTGCTGTTGTGTTTTGAACTAAAAGGTAACTTTTGTTCAAAACTGTCAAATGGTATGAGGATATGCTATAATGCCAACATACAATCACAGACTAAGCTAACTTTAAATATTCCTTTTTTTACACAAATTAATCTCTGCACACTATCAAGAAACTTTTTGCTCTCTGTCCATAATTAGAATTAACTACTTGATATGCTCACCACTATCTGAAATGGCTGAGAGCTGAACAATTTAAGAAAAAGTTTAGTTGTTCACAGCATTAGACCCTTCACTATGCTTTGGATCCAGACCAGAACAACATCAGTATTAAAATGTATTGATTTCTAGATCACTAAGACAAAATTAATACATTCAACTTCAATTCTGTCAACATCAACTTGTCACTGAATATTTTGACAGTTTGGAAACCCTCAATTAGCTATCGAACTTTCCTGGGCAAATCAATAAATAGGGAGAGCAGATATTATATCCAATTTCTTTATGCTAAAATATTGATACATTCTATCTACGTCTGCCTTACCAGAAATATTGTCCATGCAAAGCACAAAGGAGAAACAACTCATCAGTGTAATATTATAATAGTAAAACTAATTTTTTAGAAAGCAAACTTTTTTTAAAAGCTTCTGGCAGTAGTAAAAAAAATAATTTATATAATTACATAATTATATGCAATTATAAAATACAACCACAGATAACATGTTGTTTAGAGTTGAAATGATAATACGCAGAAGATCAAAAGATAATGAACTTGTTTACTTTCCCATTAGTGCAAAACTTTTCGAACACAGAAACCCATCTAGAAACATAATTGGAAGTCTTCTGTGACTACCCAAGTGCCAGAAGAAAATCCTAGCAAGGATTTGTAAGCAAGTTGGGTAGTGAACATAAGATACTTCTGTGAAAGCATTCACAATAAAATCAAGATTTGAAAAAGGTTTCCCTGCAGAAATATGACATTAACTGTAACACAGTTACAGGTGATACAGACCAAACTGAGTACAAGTACTTCAAGCAAACCCCTTCCTAGGTGTGCACCTAAATACTCTGACTGATCTGGGCCTAAGTACCTTTGGGACTCATCCCTTGTCTGCCAAAAGCTCTGTATGTCTGTACATTACTGATGCGGAGGAAAAGAACTTCATGAGTGCCAGGAGACTCTCAGAGCAAGCATTCTTATGTATTCAGAGATGTTCAAAACTGGATATGGTCCTAGGCAACCTGCTCCAGCTGACCCTGCTTTGAGCTAGGGGGCTACCAGACGATCGCCAAAGGTCCCTTCCAATTATTTTACGATTCTATGAAATATGCGCTGGTTGAGGTCCTAAGCCATGGAAAGATTTCTGAGTTTTTCATCTGGGATTTAAAAAATCCACTACTACAGTTAGGTTAAAAAAAAGTATTCCCTATCAGGGCATAGGTACCAGACACTCATAAAACAAAGAAATTCAACAGTCTGTGTATTTCTATCAGTTACAGAGCTCTCTGAGCCAGTGGCAGTGTACCAGGAATCAGACTCCTTCTTCCACCCACACTACAAAGAAACAAAGCCCAGACATGTAAAACTAGAAAACACAGGCCTCATACAAGGGTCAAGAGCTAATTTCTGAAATGTCTTCTCTCCAAACCTCCTTCCATCCTTCTAATTAGTACCACGCATACTCTTTTGCAGAAAGCACATCTTGCTACTCACAGTCCCTTTCTGAGTAAATTATGGAAATAGGCTTGCCTTATTCAACAAAACAACTCAATAATTTTGTAAAATCAGAGTCTAGTATACGGACAACAACTTTAAATCAAATACTGAGTATAATTTTCCTCTGTTCACAGATTATTTCAGTTGTTAGCATTTAAAAACAACTCCTCAAATATCACTATCTACAGTTTGCAACACATACTAACAGTAACTCTATCTCTCACGTCATTTTATAACAGGTTACAACTGATACTGATCAATTCTGGAGCTTCCCTAAAGTCCATGCAAAAATTCCACCACATAGATGAAAAAACTTGATTTGTACATCCACTGCCCTATTGATAAAATCAGCTTTCAGAAATAGAGCATAAACAAATCAGTTATATGGAAGCAAGCCTTTTATACAAGTATTTTAAATTATAAATTAGTTTTGCTTTACATATAAAATTAGACATAGAATGACTTTAATTAAACTTACCAACAACAACAGTTGTGTGAGAAGAGAGGGACTCAGATAAACAGAATCATCTGCTAAAACAAAGTCTACCTCTGATTCTGCATTCTTTATTTCTGATTATAGTATACATATAAATAGAAAACAAGTATTCACTTATGCATTCAAATGCAAAATCAAATCTGCATGTTGAAGGTATAGCATGTAGGATGAAAGTTCATTAACCCTGCACTGACAATCATGTCACCAAGCACATGCACAGATACAGCTCCATACCTTTAAGTGTATGTCTTTCCAACACCTCATGCTCTCCAATTTTTGGAGGGAGGGTTTAGGATTACAAGAACTCTTGAGCCTGAAATCAAATGCTGAGCAAATACACATCTACGTATCAGGCAAGCTTTTTTTTTTTTCCCATGCTTATTTCTATCACAAACTTAAAAGAAAAAAGCCATTTTCAGAGACTGATAGCTCAGGAAAAAGAATTAATTAAGCTACATTTCAGAATATTTGAATAAAAAACTGTTGAAGGGGCAAGAAGTGAAACAGTTTCTAAATGCAGTCTTTGTCAGATAAAAAGATATTACTATTGAGAAACCATAGGGGAGGACACTTCACTGTTTACTTATTTATTCATTCAATCATTTACAAAGAATAGTTTAGAACACTGGGCTGAAACCAAAATTCCTAATTGCATAAATTTTACAGAATGGGGGAACATTTATTAATAAAGGGTAAATCATACATCCAACTAAACACCTGGGAAGAAATCAACAGAACTACACATTCAGCAAATGAAGCCATGAAAAAGATGTCATAAATGGAATGCTGTTGTAATATTGAAGAAAAAAAGGAAGAAAACATAATACTTAAAATTTCTGAAGCCTTGTAATTAAATGTATAGCAGATGTAGTGCTGAATTTCTGACCATACAGCAGAGCCATAAAATTTATAAAATACAGGTATTGATATTATAGCAACACCTTTCTATTTTCACTGCAAGTAAGAATGCAAATCAGGTAGGCAGACAGCAAGCCATACTCTACGCTTGGCTGCATGAGTCATTTTGATACCAAGAGTAACAAATAGCACTTACTGTTTGTAGCACTTTCTATTTGCAAGGTGCTACACAGTCAATTCTCAAAATATCCAGGACCCAGATAAGAGTTCAACATTTATCCTGCATTTTACAGATGTGCAAAGAAATTTAAGTGATTTGCTGAGGACCATACAACAGAAGCAAGGTTGTGATGGCTCTTGGGCAATTCACAGCATAAGATTTTAAAAGGCTTGAAGAGTAGATCTTCCAGCTAGAACTTTTATGGTGTGGGAAGCATGCAGACTACTTCCTGCCTCCAGCAATGCTAGTGCAAGAACTGAACATTCACCCTGCTTGCAACTGGAGCGCTGGAGGAACCCAGACCACCTGTGCCCTGCACAGGAATCATCCACAGTGCTGAGAGAAGGGAGCAATGTCCTTAAAAGGCCACTGTCTATGGTATTAGAAAGGCCTGGTGGACTGGGAGAGCTCCTCAATTACTAGATTGGGAATCGAGCCTCCAACATCTATTATTGTAAAATACTTGTTTTTGCAACTGTTTTCCCTTCCTTGCTTTAAGGATATGGATTACATCTACAGACTGTGTCACATCATAGTTATTTTGCCAGTAGCCTGTACAGGCTTGACACAGGTAGAAAGACTCACACATATCAGTGGGCAGCTACTACCTTTGTCTTTGGGAAAAACATGTGATTGCTAATAATAAAAAAACCCAAGGAATAATATGCTGTCAAAGGGATACTCAGAGAGCAAATCAAAATTCACACTTAATTAAAAGTCTCCCTGCTTCCACCGACTCCACACAGAGTGGTAAGAGCTCAGCTGCAGAAGCCAAGCAGGAGGTGACTCTTTAATGAAGTGCACATTTGAATGAGATGGTCATTTGGTGTCAGCACAGACAATGGTAACCTTCCTTCAGGATTACTACCTTCCACTATTTGACTTTTTTTGGACATGTCTAATTATATAGCTTCTCTTACCTGTCACCTAGCAACCTTAGCTAGATTTAATTATGGTTGTGGTTTTTTTAAAAAAATCCCATAATATATTCACTGACATAACAATATGCTTATTCTTTGAGATGAATAAGAAACATAATCAAAACTGGTGCAAAAATCAGAATATACACATTTCCCCATATTTTAACTTACTACAGCTGACCAGTCATGAGAGGTTTCCATGTAAATGCTTTTTTTTAACTTTTAGATCTTACTTATTTGGTACACATGACAATGAATATTTTATGAAGGACAGAAAGGATCAAAACTCAGTAAAACACGTATTCCATTCAGCTGTTCTTTTTCTTTAAAGAGAAATCTGACATCTAGGTTATCAAAGGAAGAAAACTACTAAAAATATGGTGAGAACAACTATATGAGTTTCCGTTTTATTTTAATCCTTCCCATTTTTTATAATCTTTATGAATAATCTCATGTCTTTCCACTTTTATTTCCCCAATTTGTCTTTTTTCCTCAGTTTATGTATTATATCTACCTTTTCTTTCTTTTTATTTCCTTAATTTTTCTCAGTTCCATTCATTACAGAAATTCCTGTCTTCCATTTCTCTACTATTGTCTTCTCTCCCATTTATCTACTATTTTTTTTAACTGTCCCTCATTTTGTTCAGGGTTTTCCCCTTCAGCCTTTCCTTCCCAGGCACACATCACATTTTGTCTCCAGAGCAGCTGAAAGCAACACGACTCAAACACAGCTTGCCTAAGGGCCCAGGGATTTGTCAGCTACAAGATGCTTTAGAGAAAATGTTTTCTTACAACTTAGTTATTGCCTCAAAAATGCCAGGAGAATTTAAAGCATGTTTTGTTGGTTCTTTAAAATACAGATAATGTATATTAAAAAACCCACAAAAATACAACAAAAGCCCCCAAACGCTAACAAACAACACAAAAAAAAACTAAATACACACAACTGTCCCCATTTTCTAGCCAAGTATAGTAGAGTGTAGAAGTAATAATTTGCATTTGATTATTTCAAACTGTTCTAATCTGTAGATTACTGCAAGGCATCAGTGGGGCTGTGGGATTGCCTTACTGAAGGAGTTATGATGTTGTAACAGTTTTATATGGCAGTATCTGTCCTTGACTGCAATAGTGAGGACAGCATGGAGAGTATTCTCCGCCATATCAGGTATGAATACTCTGATACTAGTTAAAAATACCATATATGGTAGATATCCCATTGGCTTAAATTCTATATTTCAAAGATACATAGCAAATTTTATTTTTTGTTTTCTAAATATACTGCCTTAAGCAGTTTTTTTCTTGATATCACTTTTTTCCAGTATTACAGGTTGTTGTACTGTTAAGCATTTACTCTCACACTGAAATCCATCCGTGGAAGGGTAAAGTGGTCAGCTGACACTGTCTGTTGGAGTAAACCCCACATTTACTTCCTATACAGAAGGCACGTTTGCCTTCAAGGAAACCTTGCTCATACTTCAGTCATTCAGACACCAGAGAGCAGGGCATGCGTAGTCACTCCAGACACTGCATCAGAGCTGTGGAGACAGAGCCATAAATGCAAATGGAATTAATTACATTCTGTTAAGTGAAGTTTGTGCACAAGCTTTTGTGAGAACAAGGCTTAATGTTGTTTTTAACATAAAAACACTTTACAGAACTCCTCCCACACTTCTTAAAACTGCATCCCTAATTATGGAGTGTGGAGCTTTACTATAAGTGATTGATGTTGTTTTGCATGTTGTTATGGAAACAAACCAAGTAGGAGTTTCTGATTTGCGTATAGAATTTTGAGTCAGATTTTACAGTAAATAACTAAGCTTTCCAGTGTATAAGCAACAACACCATATGGCCATTAATCTCCACTGAAAGACTATGTCCCCACTTGCCACTACTCGTTAAAACTAAGGTCTTTCAAGGAAGAGGGTAAAAATCAATGGACCTGCTCCATCTTGTCACTGGTCAGTGAACAATAAAATGTGGTTGTCTCAATTAGGGACAGCTTATAGGTGTGAACATTTGACAAACTCACTCAAAACATTCAAAAGAAAGCAGTTTTTTAAACTCAAACTTGAATTGACAAATTCTGCAGCTCATAGGACATCTGCCTGGGGATGCTACAGCTACACATAGGCATTTAAGGAATGGAAGTACCAAATGAATGGAAAGTTCAAATGAATGACACATCTAAGTTAAAAGGCATTAATTTCTGCTACTGAACATGTGGGATGTAGGTACCTTCCAAATAGAAAAAGAAGACCAGTGTGCCTCAAAGTGCTTACTATACAATAAACAGAGGTCTGCAAAAAAAGATTTCAAGTGTAAAAGCGAAAGCCACAACAAGAATGAAAACATCAGAGTGGTATGGCTTAGTAAGAAAAACAATGTTAATTTTGTCTAAGTTAAATGACCTAGATAGACTAGATGATGACTTCTGCCATAGTCTTTTTCCATTTGTGCATATAGAGATGAACTTCTGCTCTGCATATCTGAATCCAGCCCTACGCTGTGGTCCTTTCTCTCGGCACCTGACAATAGGACTGACTATCCCTTTCCTTTGCGTCTGCAGATTACTGCAATTCCACAAGAACCCTCTCTTTCACCAAGAGCCATTACCAATTACTTTAGCTCTTACTTTGCACGTTCCTGGACTCACTTCCTCATTTGAGTCCAATGCATGTTCACCCCACAAATCTGCCATTCTAATATTGCATTCGTTCCTTATTGAAAAATCAGTCACTTCACCCCCAGAGGGCACAAAAACTTCCTTTACATCTCTGGAAGCAGCAGGAGAAGAATGGAAACTGTCCCAGACCGGCTTCACAACCTTCTTATTCTGGCTTTTGATTCTACCATTGATCCAAATTTTTGTTGCTCGTATTTTTGCTCTGAGGAAGTGCGATGTCACTCTGGTTAGGGTGAGAAGCTTCCTCACCCTTTTCTGACTAGAAGTCACTTCTGCCTGGGAAAACACTAATAATGAGTCTCTTCTGACATTAGATATTTATGTTGCCCTAGTGCCCTTTGCTGCATCCCTGGGTGATTTCTAACCAGGCCTTAATGTGATCCCATTAGTTATCCTCCAGCTTTGGGGACATCTAATATCCACTCTGTCTGACTGGGTACAGCTATGGATATAACCCCTACAGGCCTCTGCTGCCTACTCCTAACTCTTACTGCTAATGCAAACATCAGGCTGGAATTTGGCTGAAGGACATGACTTAAATACCCTTCTTAGCCCACAGAACCACAGTTTGCCTCTGATCTGAATAAGCAGTGTAGTGTCTTCACACAGAAGCATTCAACAGGACTAGGCAAAATAATCAGCATTCGTTCGTTTAGGCTTGTTTGCCTGACCCACAGCCTTTGGGCCAAATTTCTCTTTTTATATCAGAACAGAAAACAATGCCTTTAAGATGCCACAGAAAGTGAATCATAAAAATATGTAAAATTACAGAAGCAGGTAATAATATTATAGGCTGCTTCATAAGTAATATAATTGCAGTTATTTTTGACAATAAAAATCCATTGAAATTAGGATTTGAAACACATATAAACGTAGTCATCAGGTTGTGCTTCTACAATCTCAGCTGAGTACTCAATTCTCATCCAAAAGTGAAACCAGGATTGAATAACCAGCAGCCAGTGTTACTCCTCTATAGTAAGAATAACAAATACGGAGGGAATGAAATAAAAAGAGCTAGCAATGCATTTCCCCCCCAGCATATCAAGCAGGTTTTCATATGGAAGCAGTGGTCATCAATCACTACCTCATTACCAACCTGTCATCTGGGTTTAGGCTAAATGTATTCTGGCTTGCTGCCATACTAAATGTTCAATGAAACATCCTTAAGGCTCTCTACAAGTTCAGCTGAAGTCACACATGCTATACATCAAAAAGGAACATTAGCGTTATCATAGCTTAATAAATAGTGCCATTCTGGCAATGTAATCCTGTGTTCTAGAGCTATCTTCCATTCCCAGTATTATACTGCTTAAGTAAACAATCTTACTGTCTTGTGTGAAGTTTATTTAGTGATCAATGCATGTAAAGATAATTAGTCATACTGTTATAGATACACTTCCATCCCAGCTGAAGAACATGAGCAAAAATAGCACAGGATTTTAAAAGCACACAATGGCCTAATGAACTTTATCTTGCAGCATTCGTTTATAATTTTTGCACATGGTAGTTTATTATTGAGATTTCACTGCACTGGGAAACAATGACAGCTGAAGGACCCCAAATCAGTGTCTTTTCAAAATAACAGTGCCTTGAGTACAGGACTTTTGCACACCTCTGGGATGTAATATAGCCACTAAAATGACTGAAAAATGTATTTCAACATCTGTGAATACTACTCACTTTGTGAATAACTCCTGAATTAAGGAAGGATCCTTACATTTAGTCACTCATTTACATGCACATTTGAAGCGCTAAGTCCTGAATCTGTTTTAAAATTTAAAAATGCCAATAATATATACATATAGATTCTACAGCGGCAGAAGCTTCAAGAGGCACCATAAACCAAATCCTAACAACACATTTTTACATACATGAATCAGTTTATGAACTTTTTTTTTCTTAACAGTGAAAAATAATCTCAAAATTTAAGAATACTTTTTTTGTCCTTGTATAAAATTTTTCCTTTGTAGACACTGCATTTGTTATGCAATGAGGCCCTACTATTCTTTAACTAAAATATAAGAAATAGCTCCAATATGTTCAACCACAGATTTTCCAAATGATTTTAAGTATGTCCCAGAAAACCTGCCTTGACTAGTTGAGCTGGGCTTGTTCTGTGCAAAACACGTGGAACTTAAATCATGGATTCAAACCCTTACCTACATGTGACGCTCTTACTTCCCCTTGTGTGTGATGCAATTGAAACAGCAGCTGGACCAACCCTTGAAAGAGTTCTTTTCCGACATGTTCATAGGTGCACACATACATGAGGGAAGGTAATCCACTTTTTAAAATTGAATTCTGACAAACTGAAGAGAGAGTATGTTAAATGATTCTTTGGTCTGCTAGTTATAGCAAGCAACAATAAATTTGCTTAAACCAGGCTTTTCTTTTCCTTTTCTAATCTTCTAAGCCTCCTAACCAGAAGTCAGTCTTGGGACAAATTTTGTTGTCTGAAAAGTCTTAGCAACAAAGACTGAATTTCCAGACTTACAACTCGAGAATGAATTTGTCTTTTCAACTTTGAGTTGTCTTACTTTTTGCTTTCTTATTCCACAACCACTAAAGTTATCTTGTGCCTTTAAGAAAAGGTCTCTGCCACAAAATGGGGATGATCAAATAGTTGTATTTAGTGCTTAGAAAAGGTGATATGCAAAGAAGTAGTAGTAGCACAGTTCTTGCACTCCCGAGAGCAGTGATAGTGTATTTCGTGTGGTTCCTGCTCAGAACTGCAAGGAAAAGCCATTTTCTATTCCTACATATATGCAAAGGGCCAGGCATCAAATTTGCTGTAAATATTGTGTAATAATACAGATCAAAAACTTGCACAGATTTCACTGTACCTTTTTTAAAAAGATATTTTAAAAAAATTAAAAAAAATAAAACATGATGCATGTAAAATTGGAGTGCATTAAACAGTTCCATCCTCAACCATAACCTTAATTCGGTGGCATTTTAGACGTCACCTGAACATAACGAGCCAGTTTAATTCAGAAGCTGCAAGTAATCACTGAACAGAACAGCAAAAAAGGACATTAAAAGATGTATTAACTATAGATGTAGTACAATTTTCTTGTGAGGACAACAAGGGAAGGGGAAAATGTGCTTGGCTTTCTGCCTACTTTTTACAAAAGACCCTTGCAAATAGGCTTGCAGCAGCTCTGACCTCTTCCACGCTTCACTGCTTAGAGACATAGCTGCTTGACCAAAGAATCTGGATCCAGATTCTTCAGTGCAGAATTTATCACATTAACAATGCTTTTGACAGCTTTTAATTCTGAAGTTTCACTTTGGCTGCAAGACAAAATTATTGCAATGTCCACGTAGCATCACTATAAATTCTAGTTATCTACTTTAGGTTTGATTGGTTTGGATTTTGGAATTTTTTCACCTCTCCCTCTGTAAATACAAATAGGTCAGGATCCTGAGAGTGCTCAGAGGACTTAGTATCCAGCTGTTGATCCATATGTTCTCTAGGCCAACACCTGCTGCAGAGATGCTACCAAGACCTCATAGTTGGCAAGCTGCTCTAACTCCACTCAGTTTGTAGGTTGAAAGGTCACTCTTTTAGTGTAGTCAATTTGTGGCTTCCACATTAAAGAGACGGAGCTGTCACTGCTGGAGCTCTGTTTTATGAAATCCAGTGACAGTAAAACCTGATGCCCTCTACTTTCATAATAGCTTTAACTGTCTAGTACATCTTAGAAAAGTAACTCCTAGGGCCTGATGAGAGGATGAGCCAACCACTCCATGAACAAGAGAATCTTCTAACTCAAAGCCATAACATTACTTAAGGACTCTAAAGAATGAATGAACTGGCTGAAGGCACAGTTCAGGACAAGACTAATTTCCTTTTCTTTCTATTTCGGATCTAATTTGAGAAAGAACTGAGGATAAAGACGCTTTTTTCTACTCTTTAACTCCAACTATACCAGACCCTGTAAGATCAAAACAAGATGAAGAACAGATCAAATGCCATGAATAAAATCTACTAAAAAAGATTTTTAAAAAAACTTCTGATAAACAATTTTGACCCTAAGTAACTAGATATGTTTTTTGCCATTCAGTACTAAATTACACACACAAATCAGTGTGAATTTAAGTTCAAGGGACATTGCAGTGTATCATCCAATTTTACAATAAATTGGCACACCTTTATTAAGACCTTTATCAGGTTATACTTTTCTTGCACACATAAAAACATGTATTTTTTTGACTGGCATTTATATACATATAAATAATCAGTGATAAATCCCAAGAAAAAAATATTTTACCTGTCTACTGAATTAGAAAAGAAAAGAAAGTGGATAATGTATATACACATAATAGGTATAGATTTACAGAACAGCATATATCAGAATTTCCAAACATTATCCACTACAACGAAGTGTTCCACAATCAATGATCCAGCATAAGAGGAGAAATTTGGAGAATGGACTAGATTTCCACTGTCCCACCTTTCCTATTTCCAAAACTAGTAAAAAGGCAGTTTTCTCTAATCCTGGAGTCAGGGCACTCCAGCTTGTCTGAACAGACAGTGCAGTTTGATGGAGGTGAGTCTGCAGCATCATTAGCTCTCTGTGCTCCCAGCTCCATGGCAGCTCTGAACAGAAACCAGGGACCTGACACCAGATCGACAGACACACAGCACAGAACAAAGTCACTTTATAAACCAAAGGTAGGTTAAAGACCACCCAGAAACTACAAGACTAAATTGCAAATACACAAAAGTAGAATCTCCCAAGTCATTGTTCATTTCCAAACACAGCTTGAGTAGGGAGAAAAGAATCAGACATTGGTTCATAGACATATTTACAGGAAATTTAACCAAATTGAATGACACTGCCTTTTAATGACACCACAAATTCATTAATTTTCCTAATTTCAATGTTAAAATTGCATCAATACATTTTTTCACTTCTATTATATTGCTAGGAGAATTCTTTCTGTTCACATGTACAGTTGGAACAGCTGTGTATGATGCCAAATGCAAAAATTTAAGGGATGTTCCAGCATATTAAGTTTAACCCTCATTTCTGTCTCAATGATAGATGTAAGAATTCCAACTAGGTTGATTTTATGAGGCAGTTAAATGATTTGTATTCAGACCAACA
This sequence comes from Sterrhoptilus dennistouni, assembly GCA_013397095.1. Classification (NCBI taxonomy): domain Eukaryota; kingdom Metazoa; phylum Chordata; class Aves; order Passeriformes; family Zosteropidae; genus Sterrhoptilus; species Sterrhoptilus dennistouni. The sequence goes on along the minus strand of VWZU01018557.1, from coordinate 1,594,210 downwards.
TTAAAAATCCCCAAAGTGACAAAGTGTACTTGAACAAAAATACCCTGCTTGTGACATATCCTTTACAAGTAATGTGTTTTCATTTTTCACATGTTGCATCTCATTTATTTTATTCAGGCACACGCAGTTGAATCTAAAAGATACAGTAAGCTTCCAATACCTTTGAAATAATAAATCATTTCTTACAGATGTTTTCACCCAGTGCAAGTCTGCTGCTCATTAATCAAACATTATCAGTATCTATCACTGCCCAGTGCTAAACAGGAAAGGCACCTCATTTTGAGTTTTGACTTTTATTCACTGGTTAGTCCCTGACCCTTCTACTACTGCATGCTTATTAGAAACACCTACTGCATGGCAGATCCCACTACATGCAGTTTTAGATGGGGTATTATACAAGCAGAAGAATTTTTTTCTTTAAGAACCAAAGGAAACAAAGTCAGGCTGCTCTTCATATTGGCAACACAAATGCAATCAAATTGTTTTCAAAGCTCTTTTTGAACATCTAAGTAAAATATAAGCATGTAAGCAAACTATTTCTGGTCTAGATTGTTTCATATCTGAAAGCTTGAAAAAAAATATATTAGGCACTATGCAAGATACATTTCATTTCTGATAAATTATTAAAATTTCATCTCAGAAAACAGTATGTAGGATACAATACATCCTTACCAGTATAATCCTGCAGGGGAAAATCTAAAGAAAATGTTTCAATGTGACTAAAAGTTATCTGATAAAAAATTGCAACTTCCTTGTGATCATTGATGTATTGCTGGATTCATGCCAATAATGCCAAATAAAATCTGCATTATTTCATCTGCTCTATTGGTTGTTACACATTTTTTAAAAAAATGCCGGAATAGAAATGGAATAGGATAAGCCACACAACTGCAAATGCTTAGGAATGAAGATTTCTGTAGCTGCAAGAAACAGCCTGAACATTTGCCAGCAAGAACACAGTATGGCTTCCCCACAGCATTTTACAGTACTGTGCACTTTCACAGTCCTTTTAGTGCTACATTTCAATCTTCCAACATGATTTTAGAGAAGAATGAACTCAGTCATGATGCCAATAGCCAGAGCCCAAAAGTCTCATCCTCAGCAGACCATGCTGCTTCCTTCCAGTGATCTGTTGTGCTGTGTATGACTCATATTTTTGTTATTAACCAAGTGAAAAATTAAAGGCAATGAGAGTGCTTCAGGTAAAAAACTACCACCATCTCATGTCACAGCAGCAGTTCACTCAGCTCTCCTTTAACTAAACATTTTGTTTGCATATTCTACATCTTCCTGAATAACACTGAACACCACATTTGTATCTAGGATTATTCACCCTCCAAGGCTGATTAAACATATTCCATTCTTGGCAGGTCTACAGAAGTGACTGAGCTACGATGTGCATTTTCTATGCCTCAATACAATAAAGGGCATATTCAGCATATGCAAAGGCCCATATTTGCATCTGAAAAATACGAACCCAACTTGTCAATGTAAAGGTTGTGTTAAGACTCTAATGGGCCTACAATTTAAAAAGTGCTAACATTTCAGAACTTCCTTTACTTAGTTTTGTTGGGATTTCCAGAAAAACTGTGCACAAAGAAGGCATAGATTGTTACAATTAAGGGTGATTTCTTCAGATTATACCTACTGCAGGAAAGAATTTTTTTTATTTTTTAATGTAAATTAACACAAAGCTTTTGTATGAAGCAGCTACTACAGAAAGAAAATGGGCAGGAACTTTGCCCCAGTGACTAGTACAAAGACAACCAAGTTAGACCACCTTATGCTTCATGCACAGAATGGTCACTCTGGCTCCTCTAACTGCAAATTTCTTTCTGCAAGAGACTTTATTCAGTCAAGTACTCGAACTTTGAGTCTAAGGAGACAAGCAATAAAAAAAGTAAATAGTGGCTATTTGGTCACTGAGGTATGTAAAGTCTTTTTTGAGAACATTTTTTTGTTTTGAAGAGACTCCTATCTAATGTAGTGCAAGTTTAACAAAACATAAATATTTCCAGATCACAGAACACACTGAAGTGCAAGGGACCCACAAAGTCCAACTCTTAAGTGAATGACCCACAAAGGGCTTGAACCCACAAACTTGGTGTTATTACCACATGCCCTGACCAACTGAGCTAATACCAGGGTCATAAATTTCTCACAGATAAAAATCTGGCCATCATTTTTCACCTACAAAAGATTTGTTCTGGGCCATAATAGAAGCACCAAGCCTGTGTTTACCAACAAACAGAAATGCAATCATGTCTAAGTCACTCAGATATATTCAGAAATAATGAATTGTGATATTTCCAATGTCAAACTACTAAGCAATACGCTATCTATAAAATTAGAGTAACTGTTTTCTTTGGAAGATAGTTCTGTTCTCGTTTTAAAAATTAAAAACAAGCTGTAAATACTGTATTATTTAGAAATTTTCTTTAATTGTGGTAAATAATCTAATTTCAATTTAAATAACAATCAGCTACTGACATTCCACTATCTACTGAGGTGTTAGAATCTATTTAAATATATGCATCACACGCAAATAAACATCTATTATCAATGGTGACAAGTAAACAAAGAATTATTTCTAACAAAAATAATCCTATGAAATCTGAAGTGAGTTACACCATCTCCTGTTACATCAATGGAACAGTAACAAATAAAACCTTGATAACTCTTAGAAATGTAGTAATACACCGCAAGTTTCTACTTGGTGACTACCATTTCAATACAGTGGCAATTCAATTTATTAACATTAAAGAGTAATTGGCTGAAATCTGCTAATCTTTAAATTCTTATTATTCTTCCTTTTTCTTCCCATGAAACTGATCAATAAGATCATTTGAGGGAATATCACACTAGGTGTTGAATGCATTTTCACTTTCTCTAATGTTTGATATTCAGCTTGGTACATTTTTAGCACAAATTAGTGAACAATAGCCCAAGGATTTTGGGAAAAAAAGTGTCAAGGACAACATTTGGAAAACAATTTCCTCCGTTAGATAAACATGTAATTTGTATTAGCATTATCCAAACACTCTAACTACTTACTGCACTTATTTCTGTGGTTTAGTCTTATAAACAATTTTTATAAATCAATTTGCAGTAAATTTAGCATTAACACACTGAAAACTCTAACAGTACAAGCAGTTAATCTTAATTACTATATGTACCCCACACCTTATGACATCACCAAGTGTCAAATTTTGAATATTGTTTGATACTATAAAATGCACACAGAAGACCATCTATGTGACTTTAAGCACAAGGAATGACAAAGTTAATCGCAAATCTGTGGAACACAACAATATATTAGATAAACCCAGAGAAATATTTATATGCCTCTTAGCTTTTCATTTTATATTCATCAATATACACATTTGCATAGTTATTTTAAGTTTCATACTAAAAGCAACCATATGAGTGGCCTATCTGAAAAGTATAGATTAAAATACTAAAAAAACAACTTACAAGTATCATGACCACAGCAAGTGGTTCAAAAGTCTGGACAACCTGCATATATGCAAAAGCAGAGACACAGCAGCACAAGCATTTATATAGCTTAGTTAAAGATTATTTATTATAGTGCACATCTACAATTTTTCTCAGATATTTGTTCCCTTTAAAAATGTCCATGGCATTAAAACTAAAGAAGGGCAGAGGATGTGCCTTCCCATGATGATGGAGGCTACTCTATTGGGCAATAAACACACAAATGCTTCTGGAAGAGGAAAGCTTTTCAATTAATGTGTTGAGCCTGAAGGGAGGAGTGAGAGATTCCCTTGAGCACACACTGCAGGCCATTACAGGACTCAGAAGGTCCTCAGGCTGTGAATCCCAGTCAGAAACAGAACCACTAGTGAGTATGCCCCAAGCTAAATGAAGAACCAAAACTGGGCTCAAGCACCTCCAGGGTTTCCCCCAAAATGAGGTAACTGCCTTTCACTGTATCAAACTGCTCCTAAACAAACCAATGCCTGACTACTGAGCAATGATGGAAAGGGAAGCAGACGACTGAGGAGCACAAGAGAACCACTGGGTCAGAGGGAAGTCCTGAGCCCTGCCCACAGCCAGCAGTGGCTTCCAAGGCACCACTCTCATGAAGCAGAGAAGTGGCAGAGCAAGAAGATCTCCTAAAGCAACCTCTAAAATTCTTTCAACATGTACTACAAATCCACAGCACAAATTCAGCTTTCTCTTAACTCTGTCAATTCAATTCAACAAGGCAATACACCCCTTGTTGAGTGGGCAGTGAAAGGAATATGAATTCAGGAACATTATATTTATGAGACATAAATATGACAGGAAGACTGCTTAAAACTTTATTCATTACACAAAAAATTGCTTGTCATCTTCTCACCAATAATTGGCACAAAGTAACTGAGACTGTGATACTCTATTTGTGTATAATCTTAAAAAAAAATTTTAAATGCAACAATCCTAGGTTTTTAACCAGTATTTTATCTTTTGAAAAGAAGATGAAGGAAAGTAAGGAATTTCTAAACCTCTTATTTAGATTTTGTATTATTGCAGTCCTCCTATACTATTAGTTGGAACAATGCTTCAAAAAGTGTCTAATTGCATTAAACACATATGGGACCACATACACTTTTCTCAAATAAAAATGAGAGCTCAGCTAAAGTAAATTATATGGATCAACTCACAGACTGCACTTTAGAACGTTCATTCTGTGTCTGAATATTAATATGGAAGTAAAAAGATGGCAGCATAATTAATATTTGTACATCTAAAAGATAAAACAGTCATGGAGTGAACTCTTGGAACAAGCAAGCAAAGTCTTATTTTGGATGTAAAGCATTCAAGTATGTAACATCAAAATAGGAAATATACCATATAACATCATCATTTTGGTTTTCTTTTTTTTTATTCATCTCAAACATAAAAATTGCTTAAAAATATATGCTTGAATAAAAAATTGCTAAATAATGTTAGATTACATAATCCACTAAAACATGAAAAAAATAACTACTCTTATAACAATAAGAATCAAATTAATTTTGTCATTATATTTCGATTAGCAGTTCTTCAGAGAGATTGTCCAGCATCATGAAAAAACAGGAGAGTGTTTTGTAAAACATGTAAGAGAGATTGTTATGCTAAGTAGTGTTTTGCTAGGAAAGATAAGTAAGTAAGAGCACAAAAATCTGTGTAATTTACAAGTGAATATCATATGGATGCCCAAGGGCAGATTATTAATATTTTTTGAAAGTGTCCTAAGACTATTAATAATAAATAAACTGGTTTGTGAATCTTAGCCCTAAAAGCTTTCAACTGCCTAGTGGTTTCGACGTAGCTATAGCAATATTCCACCAATATCCAGAGCAGTACCGAGGACTAAAGAGCTGAAATAACAGCTTACTACGAATGTCAATAGTAGAAAAAAATGCCTCAAGCATAAAAAATCTTGGATTGATGTACATTGTTGGTCTCCAGGAAAGATGCTGCATTGGAAATAATAGCAAGTTCAAATTCCTGCTATAGCATGTAAGAACAGGTTGTTTCACAGAGTTCCTCTTTAAAATAAGTATTTGGTTTTAATAAGAATGCTTTTTAGATTAAAAAGTAGCAGAAGATAATAAAATAAAGACAAACAAGTTTTTTATTAGAACCAACTGACTGTATAACTAATTTAGAATAAATATTATTCACATGGGACATGAAACAAGAAATGTAGTGTTAAAGAAGAAGGCATTTATTCTCCAAACTGTGAGCCATGGGCTAAGGCTCTCCAGGAGGCAGATTATAAAGAACTCCTATACTTGACTGCACAGACTTGTGCAGCTCTTCTTCCTCGAGACTTCACTTCAGGCAGTTCTAGTTCAATGTGAAGTTTTGATCCTGTTTTGTACAAAGTGCAAACACATCTATCACTGGCCTTCTCATGGAATCTTCATTTAAAAAACAATGGTTTTAAAATTTAATTTCAATATTAGTCAAGGCACTGTAAGGCAATTATGAAATATTTTGAATTAGCTTTGCCCAGATCCTGCCACTGGTCTTCACCACTGCTGTTCTTCAAACACATCAAAGTACTCTGACTTCATGACTCATCTCAATTATTTCATCCTCATTATTTCTAATACCAAAGGCTCACAGCTTTTTGCAGATACGTGAATTTGAATACGTCGGTTTGAAACAATACAATATAATTTCAAGAGTTTTCCCTGGTTCTGTAGCCTTTAATGTCTTCGACTGTATATTGATATCAATGCTTAAAAGGCCATTGTTATCACCATTTAAAATCCTTTGTTAAAAGCACTTTGTTTGCAAGATTCTGGAACAGTCACCTCCCTTGTCTACAAGGGACAATTAAATAAACCCAGAAACTAAGTCAGGCACACATTTATTTTGAGTATCTAGCTGATCATGTTTCCAACATCATTCTTTCCTGCACTACCTTCCAAGGTATTATTTTTCTCCCTTATTTGTTGTCTTTTATATGCCTGTCCCTAGGCTTTGGCTTCCTTGCAGCAAAACCTGTACAACCGATAAAGTGTCAAAATATTTATGAAATTATAAAATAATACAAAACAACGCCAAAAAAACTCCAACAGCAGAGCTGGTGATCCTAAGAGCCTAAGGCTGCACAATGCCTGTCCTAAAGCTCTTCCACCAAGGTGCACTGCCATTTACATGACTTGCTATATTACCACTGAGACAAACAGCTCTTCACCAAGGGGTCTAATAGCCTCCCACAACATTTGGAAACATCACAAACACCAAGAAACACAAATCAGTTCTGAAAAGCCACCAACTAACAGATAAATCTTGGATATGTTTTCAAATAACTCTGCCTCTAAACTCCTCCTTTGGAGGAGGTAAGTGAAACTGCAAGTGAAAAGAAAAAGAAAACTCAGAAATACAAGGTAAACCAAATCCATAGAAGCAGGCAAATAAAAGTCTGTTCCCAACCTGAAATGAGAACTATTTTGAACATGACATATTTCCTCCATAAATGTCTGTGCTGGCCATGGGCCTATGGGCCCCATATGCAGATTTCATGTCCTCCAAATTTAGTTTATGAATCAGGAGTACGATGCACAATTTTTTCCTATAGCACAAGCAAAATGAACATCTGTTCACTTTTTGCCATGTAGGTTTATATCTGTGTGGGTGGGTGTGAACAGAGCTCTTGATGTGTAATAGTCCTCCCATCTGCACACCAGGTGGCACTGCATAGTTAATCAGAAGATAATAACAGGCATGAGGAGATTACTTACTTTTTGGGGAAGAGAGAGTAAATCAATCTCAGAATTTTTTTTAAAAAACAGGGTACATTAATGCTTGCACTTTTAATTTTTTTTTGTGTGTGTAATTTCGCTCCAATCAATGACATGATCTGATTATATCATTGTTTGAATGTTATGTTAGTTAACTATGAAAGACTGCAATTACGACAAAGGTTCTTTCCACACAGAATTTAATTTATTTTCTTTTTTTTTAATGTACAGTTTTAACCCTTGCAAGCAGGATATACTATTTAGAATACATCCAAACAACAATATGCTTAGATTTACTTGGTACACTCACCTAACCCACAATTTCACAGTATTTAATAGACCTCTGAACGCCCATATACCATAAAACTAACTTCACAGCAATTCAGCAGCAGAAGATGGAGGAAGAAACAAGCAAGCTTCATTACTCAGTGGTAAGTTAAGTAAAAAGTTAATGCTGCCAGTTTAAATCTACAAACACTGATGATAAAGTGTTTAAGCAATTTCTGGGAATGGGGGATTTAGATTTTTTTTTTTTAATTTTTTTTTTAAGTTTACCAAATAAAACAATATTTGAGGATATATTTTTATCTGATATTCATGTAAGAAGAATATATATGTTATATAAAACACCTATGTTATGATAAAATACTATAGAATAAGGATAGAGGTTTGTGTAAAAGTCTGTAAAAAGTATGTTTATGGTGAGAGCTTCTCTATGTAGTCATTTGACTGTCACATGAAAAACGTCCTTAAATACTTTAAATATTTGGTTCATTCATTTTTATTCAATTAAGTAGTTCTATAAAGAAACTGTTTTGTATTTTCTCTTTCAAAAAGGATATGAAATGCTTTGTAGAGTCATAAAAGAATAATAGAATCCTGTTTTCCAAAGAATGCAGCTGAACTTCTAGAAGGATGAGTAATAAAAGTCTGGTATTTCTGCATTTGCTCTGATAGCCATGAGAGACACATACACGTGATTTTTTTTTTAGTGGTAAAAATCATATTCCACTCTGAAAATCCATGAAGAGACACAGTAACACAAAGCGTTCAGACTGCTCTGTTCCCCATAGGATACCCTTGGCTGCCTTCCTCTGCTGTCTCTGAGGACCATGTGCTCTCTCCTCTAGCCCCTCACCCCTTCATTGATTTCCCCTTTTGCTCTCAGCATGCTTATACTCTGTTGTCCTGAGTCTCTGTGGTGTTTACAGAAGCAACTGATGCAAGACCTTTTTTTCTTTTAAAGCAAAATTTTCAAACTGATCTGTCAGCTCAGTTACAAATTCTTCACAAACTCTTCTTATCAAAAAGCAGAGCTGATTCAAGGTGGAGTACATTGAGTAATCTTTCAAATCAGAACAGGATGTGATTTTTTTTCTATTCTTCCTTTTAAACATTGGTTTTAAAACTTTGAAAGTTTAATTGGGAGATTTAATTCCTATTAATTAATGTTTGTGAGTAGCAAAATAAACCCAAAAGTTTTGTAATGGGAGGAGAATTGGAATTCTAAGATGAAAATTTTAAGGACTAATTCTTCATCTCTAATTCTTAATTAGCATTTTTAACTGCCCAATGAAATAAGACTAAGTTTAGAAATTGCACCTACCTAAATGACAATGAAAAAAGGAACCAAAAAAATATGGTAGAGACTCCAAGAATATTGATCCTGCCATTGTTTAGCTGCTACCTTTTGGTCCTATAAAAATTATCATGCATGCCATTGTCTATTATTACTTTTGATGTAAGAAACTGATTAATGAACTACCCTCTAATACTTACGTTAGCTGTAATCTGAAATTGTGACTGCTGGAGAAAACCAGAAGCATGGTGTATCTCTTACATTGCCATTGCCCAGCTGAATCCTTACTGCTTATCCAAGTAACTATGAAAGCTTTTCCTAGGATTTAGTCTTTCCTAGTTCAACATAAACCTTCATAACTCCAAATTCCACACCAGTCTTCACAGCCTAATTGGGAAAGGTAAGATGGAGATAAGATGTGACTCACACTGAGACCCCAGAGGTTGTCAAAGGTTGGTGACACATACTGGCCACAAGTCTAGTACAAGGTATTTCCTCAACTTTGAACCAGTGACTAAATGTACCAGACCTACCGGCTGGAGGGCATCTTTCCTCTTAAGACAAAACCATCATGGCCTCAATGCCTTGGTAAGCAAATAATTGAGGCAAAGCACCCTTTTTTATTATTACTCATTTCTAATAAGTCTGTTAACCTGTATCCTTTTGTGAACTTAGGAATTCTTTGCCTCTCATGTCAGAAACACAGCAAATAGTTGATTAGAGCACACTTTTAACAGCCGTCCAAACAACTCTCACAAAAAGCCTTTGTTATTAATTTTTCTTCACTATGGGTCACTCACCATTAATGCCCAAATCCCAGTCACCTATGTTTTACCATTGACAGAGCCTGCAGTGGAGGGCACTTTCCCTATCACACACAATACTCCCACAGACAACAGCTTTTCCCTGATGCATAACTGTGTGAAAAATAGTTTTCAAAGTTCTCTTTGCAACTCTACCTGCCCTCAGGTAGCTGCTTATTTACAAGTGCTCTTCTGTTTCATGAATCACACATGGACTTTGGTACAATCCCAACCAATAAAATCTTGAATTCCATCTCATTTGCAAGACTAAAGGTGTGTTCTTCAAAAATCACACTGCTTGGAAAAAGTCCTCTCACATTGTACTCTCCTCCCATCACGGATTTCATTTTCTTTTACACACGCATTTACCTCTTTTTTCCACTAACAGGGAAAATTGAAAATTATCACATTTCTTTTCCATCAAGGTACAAATTAATTCAGAAGCAAATTACAACAAAAAATAAATGTTCTGTTTTATATAAGTAGCTCCATAATTATTTTAACCTTATGTTCAACTGTGGTATTTCTTTGAATATGTTTGTTCAGTAGTCAAAGAACACAAACAGAAATGCAGTTCAGACTCATTATGGAAAAACAGTTGTTGCTGAGAGCTTAGAAAACCTCTATTGCATTAATATGGTTAACTCCACAAATATGCAACCCCTTGTCCTCCCCCTCTCACTGCCAGTATGCAAGGCCACATTACTGTCCAGTGGCTGACACAGTACTGCAAAAGTGAGATGGCAGGCAGACAAGGGGATACAGAAAGGGCATCATAAATGCAAGGTAGCTTCCAATAACAAAACTTTGTAGGTACACATAATCCTTCATTAGCATTTATACCCTCTGTTTCCTAGTACAATCAATGAACACATGCTTTACAGGAGAATTATGCTTCAGATACCTTCTCTTGTTTATTAAAATTCTGGCTGTGTCCCTTTACCTAGCATCTGTATGGCAAAATGTTGTCTGTAGATATAAACATAAACATATTTCTAACCAAAAATATTTTATATTAGAATAGCTTTATTAAGGTCAGAAAATAAACCCAGATACATAAACTAAACACTCCAATTCTATGTGAGGTGCTCAGTGGTCATTTTTGCTGACACTAAACTGAACTGTTATTCTAAGCTTCTGAGTCAGAAATGCAGAGGAACAATGCTGATGTTAAAAAAATGACTGAGAATTTTTTCCTAAGTGCTAGACTCACAGAAAACAAATGCTTATGAATTAATTCCTCATTGGTGAAATTTTGCAATGTGGTTTGAAAGACACAAATGAAAACAAAATATGTAAGTCTCACCATTTGCTTTGTATACAATTATATCAAAATATGATACATCAGAATTCCTATACATGGAAGTTCTCTAACAATGTGAGGATTTAGGATTACATAAATCACAACACTCTGTGCTATCATTACACAACAGAATAGACCTGCAAAGCTTATTATACTGCATAACCAGATGGTAAACAACAGTTGTCGTTGTACTAAGAATTACATCTCTGTAATCAATAATAGGAAGGAGGAACAGTTGGACAACTTGTTTCCTATTATGTTCACTTAGGCAACGTCTAGATCAATAAAGAGCATTAAGCTTCATACCAACTGTAGACAATGCCTGCTCAACATGCCTATCATATGGCAGCAATGGGTCCAGCTGTACTTCAAAATAATTGTAAATGGATAATAATTCTAATCTAACATTAAAAAGAAGTGATGATTCAAGCAGCAGAGAGGTGCAGGACTTCTCTGTTACATGAGAGAAGACAGACCTATGATGCTAGGTCAAAAATCAGCTTATTTTGTTAACCCACTCTATAAGTACATTTCACTACAGCCTATCTGAAGGATGTTACATGTTTTATATGGATGAGAGCAAAAAAGCAACCAAGCATGATATCAGTGGCTTACATATAGACTCAGTAATTGTGTGGGTGTAGTAAGCTGTTCACAAAAATTGAAAACTAAACTTGTGTATCGCTCTAGGCCAATATGGCAATTAATTACAAGCAAATTTTTAGTTCATCCATTTTTAACAATCTAAACAAACAATAAATCAACCAATTCAGCTACATTCACATCCTACTTAAAGATCTGTAATATAAATCTGAAAATTTTAATAGCCGTCTTAAGGTCACTAGTTTTAACTTCGTGATTTTAATTTTTTTCTTATATTCCATACTTCCATAATTCATCAAACTAAAGCTTTCTCTCATCATGCTATTAACAAAGATAAAAGTTCCAGTTTATTCCTAGGCAGTCAATCAATTTCAGTATGAGAAAACACGGGACTGTGAGTTCTTCTTACCTATTCCAATAAAGACTGCTTTATAGCCATCTTCTTTCAGGGTATGGAGTGTCATTCCATCCACTGCGAGGCCCTTCCTAAAAATTATCTGAAAGAATTAAAAATTGCTTGGTAAAAATTGCAATTGTAATAAAGCAGCACATTCTGCACGGTAAACTAACAAAGGTTTTCAAAATTATGAATGACATAAGTTTTGATTTAGACTTGCAATTGTTAATTCTAATTTAGATAAGAAACAGTGTCTACAGTGCAGTAATTGGTGTTCATTTATTGAAAGAAATAACTGAGCAATCAAAACACATCTATAATCTATACTTGTTTCTGATCAATTACTTTTTGCTTCCAGAAGCAAAAGCTGAAATTTTTTTTCCAGAGCCATTCTGCACCACCAATGCTGCTCTGAGCAGCCACTGCACAGGCTGAGCACCGAGAGGAGTTGTAAGAGTGTAAGAGACAGGGAATGGTGTTCTCTGCATGTTCAGGCAACCAACGATGGCAGTCCCTGTGCAGAGGTCATGCAACTGGAGATACACACACCTTTTGTTCATCACTCCTAACCCCAAGGCCTTTGAGCACAAAAAAGCGTGTGTGATTCCTCTTCTGATATTTCATACTTCTTGACATAGGTATGTGTGTTTTTATCTCCACATCTTAGACTCTCTGAACTTGAATGCTTTCCCCCAGGTTTTTTATATCACATGTGATTTTACTTTAAAAAAGCAGTGCCGTTGTGTAAGCTCCCTACTTTGCGATCTTAACAGTTTAGCCTTCAAGTCACTGTGCATCTTGTTTGTTATTCAATCTGCTTATATTTCATTTAATATACTTTTCAGGTTGGGAAAAAAGGCAAAGGTAAAATACAACTGGCACTACTTAAAACTGACTTTCTTTGTCTTTGGAGATTTAGTAAAAATTTTATCAGAAGTGAAAAAGCCATGTACTATTGCAATCCTTAAAACAATACAGACTCCATCCTCACTTGTAACAAAAGACATTCCATAAATTGTCATTACATTTTTTTTATCCTGTTGTGTACATATGTTATGAAACGCTAATGAAGGAATTTAAATAGCAATACTATTTTATATGAGGATTCATAATACTTCTAGGGCCTAGCTCTGTAATCCTTATTCAGCTGACTAATTCTTACTAATTTCGGTGGAATTACTTGAATAAACAGCACTACTGAGCATTTACACAACACAGCACCTTCCATCACAGATTTGAAATGCTTTAAGTAAACACCAGAAAATATTTCCAGCTTACAGAGGTATAAAGCTAAGGTACTTATTTAACCAGCTTGCCAAAGGGTCAATTGCAAACCAATGGCAGAGCTTTGAAGCAAATTTACATTGAGATTCTCTGCTGCACTCCAGAACTGCAGAGGACTTGCAGGTCAAGATGACACGGTGGCTCCATTCTGGAGACCTTGTCATAACCAAGCCCTGGGAATTGAGGCTGGCAGAGGATTTCTAGGAATTTCTGCCCAGCACTTTTGTCTAAAGGTGTCTCACTGCTCTGTTTAACACCATCCCTAACTAAACCTCCATTCTGTCAATCTTTTTAAGGCTTGCAAATGAAATTTTAAAGTAGAAAAAAGACCTGTAGGACTTTAGGCCTTATCTTGCATCTTACCAGCACTTTTATAAAACCTGGGCAGGATAATGTTCTCACTCAGGTCTTATGACAAGTCTACTATTTTTACAAAAAGAATCAACATGAAAGATTCCAAGAATTTCTTGCTTCACTGCAGGCTTTAGTAACATTTTAAAAATAAAATATCCCTCCTGGTACTCAAAAACTTTATCCAGGGATACATCTTAAGTTTGTAACTTATATTAAAATGTGCAGCAATTGTAAATACCATCTAAATGTTCAGCTCAAGTCCTAAATTAAAATAAATCACTGTTCCCATTATCTATGTACAACACACACTTATTTAACAGAATAACGCTTAACTATTGCTTTCCAAGACATTGAATGGACCGTTACTGTTTATAACAGATGATCATGTTAACACTTTAATTTGATGCATTTTATTATAAAATTAACTTGGATGCAAGACTGTATGATAAACCATTAAGAAAAAAAACTCAGTGAGAAGGAACAAAAGAAGTATCAAATATGAATGTTTTAAGTAGTGCCAAACTTGTATGAAAAAAACTTGATTAAAAAAAAATAAAATCATTCCAATAGCTACATTGAACCCCTAAAGCAATTTAGGAATTTGTTTCTTACAGACAATTAATCACATGCAGACATGCCAGATGAGAACTATTGATTGCCCTTTTCCAAACTAGTGGCATTCCGACAGGAGACAGACAAATGCCCTGAGCAAGAGGAAGCATCTTCCTGCCTCTGTCTAGCATAGCTTTTAATCGTTCTTTACTAATGTGCATGACATTTTGCTGTTAATCTTTGGCAGAGTTCTTGTTCTTTTTTTTTTCTTTGAGCTATACATAGGCAGGATATATTTTTCATTACCTTCACTCCAAGATCCTTCATCAGCTTGGCTTCAAAATTCACTACATCATACGGCAAACGGAACTGGGGGATTTCAGACATACTAAAACAATAAAAATGCTTGTAACTATTAGGAAAAGATTATTTTTAAATTTTATTTTTATTATTATTATTATTATCGTCAGCTAAAATACTTATACCTTAGTTAATTTTGACATATGTGAATGGAAATGTGCTGAAATGTGACTCCTGACTTTTTTTAATTGTTAGAGTGACAAAAAAGCATTATTTATCCAATGCTAAAAATATAGGCCAGGAAGGCAGTACCTTGAGGCCAGCACTGCCCACTCTTGTAGGTGACTATTTAACAAATGTTATCTTTGGGTTCTAAAGGATTTCAGCTCCATTCCTTTTGTTCACCAGAATATGTAACACTAAATTTAAGATACCCACTTAAAAAAAGACCTCATGGCTAATGAAAGCAGTGTGACATAGCAATCTTATATTAAGCCACCCAATAAGAGAGTATCAAATTTCCCATACAATTTTCTAGAAGTGTTACATATGCTATTTTGAGCTATGGTATTTAAAACTGTACCTCCATTTCTACTTCATAAATTTGTGATGATTTTTCAGGATGGACAAACACTTTATCAGCTGTTGATTTCATGTCTGGTTTTTAAACTTAATGTTTATATTTTTTTTAAACCTAATGTTTATTAACTGGTATTTTTTTCCTTCTGAGGAAGACAAAGAATGACATATTCAAGTTCCCAGAATCACAGAAGGGGGAAACTGTAGTGCCAGTATAGAATCTCAGTTTATATCTACTGATACAGATATAATACATATATTTTTATCTCCAGTGAAATGTCATCTATATATGACAGTTCAAAATTCCTACTGTAAAACTTGTTGCAGAAAAACAGTAAAGTTATCTTTTAGATACGTTTGTTCAATGAAGATAAAAACATAAATATGCAGAAAAGTAAAGGCTTCTCCCCAGATACTTCTAAGCTTCAGTCTAATCTGTTTTCAAATTAATGAATCTGTAATATCCATAACAAAGCACAGGCACAGGAGATTCACTGCAGCTAATTTTACATGTTGGTATTGACCACACCACCTTTAGCATCTAACTTTGACAGGCCAGAAAAGTCTTATTTCTTTTAAGCTCCATCAACTTTGTTTATACTGATAAGAAACTGGTGTCCTTCCTTATTTCTAATACCACCCTTTTTATACCTCTCTTGACCAGTGTGCAATGAGAAGTGTTGTAAATATCAGATATAATGAATGTGTCAATATAACTTTCATAAGTCATGCTAAATAAAGGTGTCTGAGGCAGAAACTAATGTATCAATATGATTCTGCAACAGAGATTCAATAAAGAAATCTAATCGAAAAAAGGAAAGTTCTATTTTCTAGGCCACCTATGTATTTGCTGGAGGCCTGTCATTTCCACAAGACGCTCCCAGAACAGCACTGGTTGTGTTACATCACTGTCAGAATTTGGAAACACTTTTTTTTACTCTTATTAAACACTTAGTTTTATGCTGTGAGGTATACCCACATGCATGCACATTAAATATGAAAAGAGGCTTTTTATGGAAGTCAACTATACATCAATAATTCTGATGCTATCTCTTTTAGCAGCAGTAGATGGTCTTTGACTCTGCAATGGAGAGATAGAGAGGGAAAAGAAAATGGAGCAGAAATGGAGGAGGGATGCAGTGGATGCAGTGTCCCACAAATTCACAGTGACCTCAAATTAGACCCAAGTCAGAGGTGCTTGGACAGGTGCTTGGTGTTTCTCAGCACCTCAAGTTACTGCTGTTCAAGGGGCAATACTCTGGCCTAGTGATAGAAGTATTCTGGTACACTGTAAAGCAGTGGCACAGATAGGAGCAAAATTAGTAAAACTTGTTCATGGTCTCTAAGCAAGAGCATGGTGTGCTCATGCCTACTCTACTATAAAGCGTAAGTTTTACACCAATGTAGGAAACCTGCCCATAAATACGAAAAATCCAGACACATTCAGAGAGGCACAGATTTACATCATATTTAAATATCCCACCACATGAACTGCAATCACTAGACACTCTTCTAGTGTCACAATATTGTGAAAATTAGCTATGATGCAAGAAACATCCTAATTAAAAAAAACGTAGAAACTTCAAGAAGGCACAAACACTGCCATCATAAACAGCAGATTCCAAATACAAAATTGATTAGGTCTCCTTAACAATTTGCAATAGTTTATGAAGCCTTGAAAACACACCCATCAATAACCAAAATTTGTTAAAAGATGTGCCGCAAAGACTTACAAATGCAGTAATGGACAACTGCTGCCACAGTCCAGCCCTTCTTCTGTTTCAAGGTTAAAATAAAGACAAAAGGAATTGATGCCCTTAAACCACACATGAGCATTTCTACAGTGAATGGAAGTAAAATTTGACCTTGACTGATACATGTTAAAACTCAAAAGAAAGAAATAGATTTTAAAATACACTCCTTGACCATTAAGGATACTAACAAAACAGGCAAAACTCTGTGTAAGGCTTTTTGCATTGAAAGAAAAAAAACAGGCAAAACATTATTTTAAATTCAAGTTAAACCATGAAGAATTTAAGATCACACTGCTTCAAATACACAAGCATATACTAAAAACTGTAGCACTTTACTACAGCACTGAAGCAGATGCAGTAAGTCTTTCATCTTATTGCCAAGTCCAACCTGAGTCCAACCTGTTACCAAAAAGAGCCTCTTTGTTAAAAACCTCTAATTAGTTCTGACCACTTTACAAAAGCAAAAAACCTGATTTTAATCTGGTACTTATGATAATATGTGCTTCTAAACAGGTGAATAGGTATTTCACATACTAAATCTGCAATCCTCTATGGTAACTAGTTCAAGTAAAACAGCTTCATAGTTAAATGCCTATGGATTAACACCTCAGTAATTAGGCAGAATAATTCTGAACCTCACTGGGAAAAATGCAAGTAATCAGTTCAACTTCTCCAGAACTGATTCTTTTTCTTGCAGAGCACTGAAGTAAGTATTTGACATTATGACATTATGGATCAAATTAATTAACCATGTCAACTCTATTGATCTCAGTGATGCTACATTAAGAAATGCAAGTGCATCACCCTTCTTCCTCTCTCTGTTTCATTACATTTTTTATTTTTTAAACATGTTGTGTGAATGCATTTTGTACTCTTGCACATCTTACACTGTAGAACTTAATTTTGACTTTGAATGGCTTGTATCCACTAGTCAGTGTCTGAATCATCTTATACACAGGGATTCCAACAAATCTACTAGATTTGATCACAGCCATTACTGCAGTGGCAAAAATTAATTTTCTAGTGTAGAGGATGGACAATATGCAAATATTAGCCAGGGGTTTACCATACAGGAAAACTGCAAATATACCTTCCTTTTTATACTTGTAACTCTTTTAAGTTGAGAATTGCAGGGGGTTTATTTCACCCATATGGTATGATCTGCTAAAGCTGCATCCATGATCACCACTGTCACCTTAATTTGCACAAGGTAATCCAGGAAAGTACGCTAAACCTAAAACTCTCCATGAAATTTATATCTGTCTAAAGCATTTTAAACATTCTTTCACTAGGGCTACAGGTACTTCATTTTGCTTTAAGAGTTTTGGATGAGGGAAAATGGTTCCTGACACAATTTTCTAATATTCTAAGGTTCTCAGTCAGAAATGCAGATTCTAATCTGTTAATTTGATAACAACAATTAATTTGATAATAACAATTGCACCCTGGAATTTAACAGATCATATGAGGAGAATATAGGAGATAGTCACCAGATTTTCAGTTAAACCTTGCCTATAACTGTACCTCTCTTAACATGAATGATCAATTATTTAAATAAAAAGTTACTTTTACAATTATGAAATCTTCTATTCTCTTCCTTTGCTAAAAGTCAAGGGATCACATATAAACTATGTATGTACAACAGTTTTCACTATGCTTTCTGCAACAATTGGAAACAGTGCTTTGTTGTCATGCTTTTATTACCTTAAGCCCCCAAGGTACTCCTGCTTTTCAAATATGGTGATGTTTGAATAGCCCAGTCGAGCCAAAAAGGAAGCACAACTTAAACTTGCAGGTCCTGCACCAAGAAGAGCTATCTTCACCTGATATGCTTCAGGCATATCTTCTACAGGAGGTAAGGAAGGGTTTCTGATCTGAGGAATATTCATGGCTTTGAAAACCTGAAAAGCAACACAATCAACAGGTTAAACTCTTTACATACCATCCTTAAATTTCATTATGACTGACATGATGGAAGCTTCTGCTAGTAGTGTCACTAGTACTACGCATAGTGTAGTAGTACTACTACACATAGTACTGCCACAGTGACATATCTGTCACACAGATATATTATAGCAAATTCACAACATTATAGAGGTTTCCGAATGACATGATCCGTGCATTTGTGAGGGATGTTGTTATTTGCAGGGTTTGGTTCTTTTATGGGTCTTTTTGTCTTAAAAATCTCTGAAGTTGGATTTTTCACTACTGCAAATTATACAGAGAAGACAGAGCCAGACTACCAGTAACAGAATAGGAATGCATAGTCAGCCAGATGGCAGAGAATCTCTGCAATGCCAAAAAATTTCCCTGCAAACAAATTATTCTTACTAGTAGAAAAATACCTCTGCATGTAATGCAAAGTATTATAGTGCCAGTAAATGGGCTTTGCTTCTTCAAGAGACAATCTGCACGACCCTGGAAAACTCACTTATAGCTTGAATTTTAGAGGTGGTAGGTGACAAACTTTAGGTGGGTTTGAAATGTTTTTTAGGAATCACACTTAGTCTTCAGTGCTATATTTTCATTGGCAACCCATGCGTTAAATGCCTCCTCTTAGATAATTACAATAGGACTTCATTTCAGTTTTTTATCTATCTTATTTAATTTGTTGTCCACTTTTTAATTGGGTTTCCAAAAACTGTAGACATACCTGAAAGTTAGACGGTTCCTCCTATGCCCCAATCATTCATTCACCTGCATAATGGTGATGATTTGCTCCAACCCATTGTGACTATTAAAAATACTTTGGAAAAACCTCTGCCCACTGTTGTGCATTTCTACAGAACCCTACACAATGGGCTGCTAACCTGGTTGTAATGTGGCACAGTTTTTCAGGTTTGCATTAAATCAGTTCTTTGCTCATGTATACAGATAAGCGCTGAAGACAGAAATATTCTGCATTCCCCAAGCTAACTTCACTCTCCTCTGCACTTACAAAAATTGTAGGGAAAAGAACTGAGTCTCTATCTTGTATGATCTACAAAAGGAAAAAGAATAGACTTACAGCCTTAGAAGCTACTAAACATTAGAAGCATGGAAGAGCATAGGTACATTTTCTTTTTACTTTAGGCATTAAGGGGAAAAGTGTTTAATCTAAGCAATACATAACTGTAGCAGACAAAAGAATTCAAGAGTGCATTGCATGGGGATTCTCAGTCATATCACAAACACCATCAATGCAGCATCTCAAAAACTACCAGGAGACTACACTGTTTCCCACCTATTGCAATGCAGAGCTGTGTTCCCTAAGTACTAACTAGACCTCAAAAATATATACACTTTCATTTGTCTTAATAAATATAATATTTAAACTACTTAGAAGCTTACCAACAGATTTTACTTTCCTTAGAACTCAAGAAGCAAAGTGTTTTCAAGTTAAACTTTGGCAATTCCACTCATGATTAGAATTTTTCATTTATATTTTGAATCAATGTTCATTTTCTTCATGTGCACTTGAGCACTCATGCTAGGTAAACCAATGATTAGTTCCTTCCCTCTCTAAAATTTCTGTGTCAAATTCCCCCAGTCTTTGTAAATTGACACAGCGGTTTAACAAACTGCATGAAGCAAGAGACAGATAATTGTTTTAAAGAAAGAATCATTTAAACCTGACAATTCATACAATATGGGAAAGTTTAATGTGGTTATTAATGGATTTCACAGGCTGAAAAGCTCATACTGTACTGTGAAACTAGACTATGATAACCAAAGGCAATGATATTTCTAAAATGTCTGCTTTGTTATATTCATAAGAAATTGCTTGAATTATACCAAATTTTTATTAGTCTCATGTAGTTTCAAGAAGGCTATTCAGTAACAAAAATTATATAACTTGCATATTTAATGTCTATATTGAACACTCTGAATATGCATATGCTTAACAAATTTACTACTAAATTTGCTTTATTGTTAACATGGCTATTTTATATGTATTATTGAATAGTCATACCCACCAAATAAATGTTACACTGAAGTTCCACACTACTGTAGTGCAGTGTTAAGCTTCAGAAACCAAGCATTCATGCAGAAAATCCTAGGAGTTCAGGCTGAATGGTCAACTTTAATTCTGCCTATTTGCAAACAGAGTAAAACTGTCTTTATGCAGCACAGCCAGCTTGTGTGGCAGTATCTTGCCATCTGGAATTCAGTGGCAGTTTTGCATATTAAGGCTGGCAGGGTAACTGTGTGAAAATAGCAAACTGCTTTAATGCATTTCAAAGGATTTTTACTCACCTCATGGTGAAGTTTCTCTATCCCGTAAGTCACATAATTAAATATCACTGAATTCCGATGTATAAATCCTTTGGTGGCCAGAGATGAGTAACTGGCAAGCAAGTGTTCAGTGGTACATTACATTCAACTGTTCTTTCTGCTTCTAATTTCTTCAGACTATGTTCAGGACACTGGTAAAATTCAATACTATTACCCTTCTTTCCACTTTTCCTTCAAAAACGTGATTTATTTCTTCTTTGGAGTTGGGATGGAGTTTTTACTTTGTTTTGTAGGGTTTCTTAACCAAGACCCATTCAGGAAAATGAGACCAAATGATGAACTTTAAAGCAGAGTCTCTCAGTAAAAAGCCTCAGTCATGCTCTCTCTCACACACAGTCAGAAGATATTAGATAAATTAATAATAGACATTAATAACATCAGGCATTTATTCTTCAACATTTTATCAAATATGACACAATTATCATTAGTTCAGTGTCTAGGGCCTATTTAAATTAAATCCACATTGATTCTGTCCACTTCTTATGCCTCATGTCCATTAGAGTCCTCCAACAGGATATCCCAATTTATAAAACATGGAGACTTAGTCCACAAGTGAGATCCAATTCGACCAAACCAAACAGCCAATCTATTTTGCTAAGTTCCAACAACTGAAAAAAAATACTCTCTTGATTCATACATTTGTAACATATTATAGTTCTCCTATTAGCATCATTTCATTGTGTAAAGGTGTGAGTGCACTTGCTCAATGTTCTCTACAGTATGAAATCTAACAGTTTGTTGTATTCTCTGTTGTAAATGATGCATCCTTTTGCTGCAAAGGGGTTGGTTTATGTTCCAAAACATTTAACAAAGACCCTAATTTCAAAATATATAAAAATAACACATAACATGAGTTTGCACTCAGGTTCCACATGTCCCACTTGAGCAAACTACAGTGGCCTCAATTGCTGAGCAATTGATTCCAGTTTAAATTTCCTGGAAAGTTTTAGCCAACTCACTTTAGCTGCCTTTCAGAATTTTGTTAGCCTCATGTAATAAAATTTTTCACTGCACCACTCTTGTATTAGCAGGTTTTGATGAAAAGTTGTGACATTCGGCAAAGAAGAGCAGGTTACACAGAGAAATGCATTTTGCTAATCAGATGAAAATAATTTATGGCATAGTAAGCATGACATTTTAAAAACATTTAAATATCTAAAACATTTTAAAGCATTAAAATAGGCTAGAACTATTCAGAATTTTTACCTAAAATTTTATACAATTTAAAATAAATAAAATAACTAATTTCAATCAATGGATTGAATGATTAGAAAAATGATTAGAGCTATGGTTTAGTTGACAAGGTGTTGTTTGGTCAAAGGTTGGACTTGATGATCTCGTTCATCTCTTCCAACCATAATGATTCCATGATCCCTGGCAGATTCAAGGCCAGGCTGGAGGGGTCTTTGAGCAACCTGGTCTAGTGGAAAATGTCCTTGCTCATGGCAGGGGAGTTGGAACTAGATGACCTTTAAGCTCCCTTCCAACATAAGCCATTCTTCAATTCCATGATAGCTTAAAGTTATTTTTAGAGTATGACAATGTATTAAATAAAACATTAAATAGCTTGAAAGTTTAATCTTAGTGTTAAAATGTGAAAAAACTCTGTCTAATCCCATAAAAAGATATTATCAAAACATACTTTGTATATTCAACATATATACAGAAGGACACATTTCAGAAGGACAAATAGGACAATTTAACCTTTTAGTAATACAAATTTTAACTTGATGACTAAATCTTTTATATTCTTTAGATATAATGCTTGGTTCCATGCTTAAAAGGCTCGAGAAATAAGTTTATCAGTAAGATTTACAGTTAAACATCCTTCAGTAAGGCAATGAGATACCAAACAGCTACTGACACAGATATTAGAATTTAGCTGGGATTAATTTTAGTGTGACTAAATTTTACACTGAATTGTTATCACATTTTACTAGTGCACAGACATTAAATACAGGGAATGAAATCAGGAACGTTTAGGAACTGGTTTTATTAGTTTCACACTTTCCCACTGGTTTCCATGGATATTTATCTGTAGGCTGGTTTACATTAATATGGGGCAGTTGAATATTTAAAGAAGAAAAACATATTCTGCACATATTTTACTGCAAAATAAAGCAAATTCCATGCACAGTAATCTTCGTGAAGTCAAATTACATGATCACACAATTAATTCCATTTAATTGCAGTGGATAGCATAGGATGTTACATTCAGTGTTTTTTCTACACACACATGCTAGTTATGAAACCTTCTTGATCTTCTCCCCACAATTTAAGAGCTAAAGTTGCAATACATCAAAATTTTATGAAGTAGGTGAGTGCCCACAAAACTACGGCCTAAAACATCTTATTGAAGACTTTTTAAACCTTCATTGTTCTAGTCCTAACATATCCCATGGATCTAGGACATTGCAGAGTCCAAATCTCAATGTTTCATTAATCTCACCACTGAACGGACTTAGCAATATTCATGCAAATGCCTTAAAAACAAAATAATCTTTAACATCTGTAAAACAAGTTGCAGAGAACTTTGTATAACTTCCTGAAATATCAGCAAATCATTTAGCATTGGCCAGAGAAATCAGAAGTCCTCAGAGTCATACCCCGAATTATTGTGGAAAGCTACATCATCCCCTTCAGACAAGCCTGAAATTTTATTTATTGCTATCAAGGATTTCAACATGACTTAAGAGATAAAATTACTTAAAGATGTATTAAAATTAATACTGATGAATAAAGGGCTTTTTCTATTTGTCCTGCTGTCTTAGCTCCCCAGAACAACACTCCTCTTGCAGAGGCTGCTCATGATGATGCAGCCTGCGATGATGCCCAGTCGGGTATCTCAAGGCTATCCCACAGGAGTGGCAGCCCCATGAGAAGCCCCACCTTCTCCTCACAGCTACACTACAGACAGACCAGAGCTGTCAATTTGCAACTCAAAGAGGAGCCCCAAGCCCAAAGGTACAGTGTGCCACTCCACGGCAATCCCTCAAGGAAGACATTTCTCCCTTGACTGTGGTGGGCTGGCGCAGGAGGGAGGTTCAGCACTCAGGTTCCTCACCAGAACACTCCGTTCAGCACAGGTACTCTGCTGAGGTGTCCCTAGGTGAGCACCAGGTAAGCTCATACAATCCCCCTTTTCAGAAAAACACATATCAAATTTCCTTTTCCAATTTCTTTCTGCTGCAGCAGCAGTCAGAATGTATTTGCAAAGAGGAAAAAATCACCAGAACTGTAACTAGCACAAGAGCCTAAATGATCTAGTGTTTATATCTAATATGCAGAGATTAAAATAATACATTTTCTATTTGGCTTGTCCTGCATCATTTAGAATGACTAAACAGAAACAAAAGCGAACTTTTAGATTCAATAGTCTATCCAAAACATAATAATTTGACAGTTTCTTAGTAATACTATAGAAAATAAGGTAATAGATCTTGCTTCCTTTTCACTACAAGCTTGCAAACTTGTACTTGAGTAACCAGTGATTTTAGTTCATTCTGGGGCTGAAAGCCATATACCTCATGCTTAGATGCATTGTCACTGCAACTTCAGTATATTTTCACTGAACTTGTGTTCAAAAAATGGATGTTTCCTGATTCTGAAGTACTTGGGCAAAGGAGACAGATAAAGACATTAATATAATTTTGACCTGTGCAGTAGCAGGTGTAACCTGAGCTTGACACTTGTCATTTATAATAGTGAGATTTACTCCATGTTATTCTCTAGATGCAACAGTTACCATGGTAACTGCATCCCAGTATACACATTCTACATCACAAACGGACATTTCCCTTTTTCCACTTAAACATTTAATTGTCAAAATTCACATTTTCTCAGGCTGGATTACAATCCACTTCGAGAATGAGCCAAACATAGTTACAAAACTATATGAAAGGGCAGAAGGAAAATGCAGGCGGCATAAGGTGCCATATTTTTTTTACTGTTCTACCGTATGCAAGACAAATATTTTACAATTAGGGAGCTTTATATGCAGTATGAACAGATGATCAGTCATTGTTCAGAAGTACAAACAGGCACACGTCATACCCATATATTTTCCATTTTAAATCCACATTCCTGCTTTACTGCAATTTTATGTATTATCTCAGTTAGCAGTTGTGCCCTTTTATTATTGCTCACTCTCGTAATGCATCAAGTGTATGATCCTCAGACTAATTCCAAGGGAAAAAAAAGCCTAAAACTGGCTTCATGCACAATGCATTTTCAGTAAATAAGCCCCTGTGGGACAAATATTACACCATGCATGAGAATCACCATGCAGCTCTCATTAAGACTAACACATGTTGCATGCCTAAATTGCATAAATTCCTAAGTTACTTGTACAGGTAGAGCTGTGAACACTCTATCTGGGCCAATTCTCATATGAACAGCAGTACTTAACAATTTTCTTCAATATTATAATCTATATTTTTATAATGATTGTTACTTGGAAGCACTTACACAATTATATTTTTTCAACAGTTTTTCACTTTCACAGTAAAATTTAACTGAAAAGTAAAAAAGTACTAATTGCAAAAGTGACTGCCTATTATAACTAATTAAGAGTGCTACAATACATACAAATTCTATGTTAAACAGCAATAAACCTAAAGGTTATTTACAAATTTTTTACAATCTTTTATATTTTTTATACACTAGATGTATAGATATATAGATAGTATGAAAATACTAAAGATAGTAAATTTTTTAAAAATGTTCTTTTTGTTGGAGTGCCATATAGAACTATATAATAATTTTATTCTCTTAGAGCTCCTGAAACTACCATAATTTTAAACAAACTTGAAACACTGAAAACTATTAATCCTCTGCAGTTTTCATATCAATCATTATGCTAGCACTGAGCTTTTTTTTAATAGATTTCTAAAGATTTTTGAAGAAAAATGGCAGATATTTAGCATTATCTATCAAGCCATAATTCCTCTATATTAATCATAGAATAAGACACAAATCAAATTATAAGAGATATTACTTGCATTTGGCTCCTAAACAGTAATATTTCACCATTGTATTTATGATCTACTTGACAACTGTTTCATCTTTTTTGTTTGGTCAGTTGGTTTGGGGTTTTTTTCTTTGGTTTTGTGAGGGTTTAAGGAAAAATAAACTTCTTCTGCTTTGCAAATAATTCTAGCTTTATATATATACAGAATAAAGGCCACTAGAAGAAAAGCTAGTAAAAGTGTTTCTTGTCTGATAAAGCCCAACTATTCAACATAAACATAGAACTAACACAGCTCAGTGTCTCTAGTCTCATCCTGTAAATGAGAACTTTGGGTTCTTACACTTGTGTGTTCAAATCTCAAGAAAAATGAAGTGCATAACTATTTAAATGACAGAAGAGAAGAGAAGAGAAGAGAAGAGAAGAGAAGAGAAGAGAAGAGAAGAGAAGAGAAGAGAAGAGAAGAGAAGAGAAGAGAAGAGAAGAGAAGAGAAGAGAAGATTCAGCAACAGCTAGCAGAAAAGTTTATCAGGTGCTCCAGAATATTTACAAGTCTCCTGGAGAGAAGAAAGGAGGGATACACACAGATAAAAGGAGAACAGCAGCAGCAAGTAGCAATATTTGCTCATCAAATCATGACCCGCAGCCATTGGGAAGAGGGTGTGAAACCTCTCATCAAATCATTTGCTCATCAAATCATGACCTATAGACATTGAGAAGAGGGTATGAAGTCTAAGCATGACACCTGACGAAAATACCATCTTACGGACATCATCTGTTACTTCCAGATTGATTTGCATTTCTATTTTGGTCCGTCTTTCAAAGTTGGTTTTTTCCTAGGTTTTGTAAAGTTGACTGGAACTTCACTGTATGTTTGTAAATAAAACCAGCCAAATGGCTCATGATACAGAATAGGGACCTGCACATTAATTAAGGACTGTACAGAAATGTGCAATCTTAACACATGAATATGCTGTTTTTAATATAGCCACAACTCCCTCAGTTTTACAGAGGCCAAAATAGTAATTTTTACCCAATGTTACTTCAGATAAATCAGATGAGGTACCATCTGAGACCTTGAGTTAAGTAAAAATTCTCCATGCCCTCAAAAGAAGTTAACAAATGAGTAGTTGCCTTTGTCTTTCTTCAGACGGAAATTGGAGAATTGAAACTTCATAATCACAAGAAATGCACAAGAAGCTCAACAAAAACTCATGCAAAGAATTTCTAACATGAAGCAGCAAGTAACAACCTTTGCTTCAGTAGCCAAAACATGTACCTACCTTCATGAACTAGTAAATTTACACATATACACTGTGAATCTGTACCTATATAAATAGATACACAAGGACATATAGTTTAGGTCAACCTCAAATTACGTACTTACTTAGGTTTGGAAAAACAGGACAATAAAAAGAAAAAAATCATCTGAAGCTTATCCTTGTCTCAAAGCCAGTATAAATACACATTAATTCTGCTACAGAATCTACCCTGTGCCCAGAACAGTTCTACATCTCCTTAATATGCACTTACAGATACATCTGCACTTGATCTTTTCCCCTATGCAGCCTACTTGAGTAACATCCACGATTTCACCTCAGGTAAGTCTTTCATTATAAAACAATTGTCTCAACTATCAGCATGTCTAAAGAATCACCTTGTTCGCATATAATGTCCCTTATGTGCTTATGATTTACTGCATTATGAAAGTATTTCTAAGAATTGAGTGTGCTGTAAGAAAAAGGATAATTATCCTAGCTTTCTACACCTTTATTTTATTAGTATCAACTTAAAAAAAAAATAATCCATTAACAAAGGCAACCACAGGCAATACTCAATTAAAAACAAAAAAATTAAGACATTTTCAAGTCCTCCCTACCTCAGTAGCAAACTGCTGCAATCCACCAATATTAATTGGTCCTTCCTCAGTGGCATACAAATTGCAGCCACCAACACAGAGATCTGATGTTGGACACACCATTCCGCATGTCAGGCCAAGTGGATTGTCAGAAAGAATCATTTTGGCAGCTCCATAGTAGTTCTGAGGGAAAAAGGGAAAGGAAAAAGAAATAAAAATGAGTCACATACCAATGAAGCAAAAATTCAACCCTTCAAAAGAGAATTTTATATATGTTAAGTAACACTGGCAGTACTTAAATGTACTAACATGTTATGCAAAATTCCATCAAAGTCACTGAGAAGAAAGTCAGCAAAAACTGTGGATTATTCTGTGGTAAACCTTTGCTTTTTAGCTTGCAAAATGGTTAAAAGCATGTTCAGTCTGAAGTGGTTGTAGGATTTCTAGTAGCTTAACAAATCCACCTTCAAAAACTACAATTGCTGCATTTTGTACTTGAAAATATTCTCTCCATTTCTAGGTCAATTGGGCAGTAGCCGAGTTGCAACCCTTGTTACAGGTATGACCAGAAAGTGCCACTTAGATTACCAGTTCTTTAAAACACAGGAATGAAAAGCTTATTTTACACGTCTGTGCACACCATCTCTGTGGATATTCCTGTCCTTCACAGCAGAAGAGTAGTGCCGATTTTTCCAGACACATGATGAGAAGACTTTCCATGTAGACACCTGCAGATATTCCACTACTGAATTATTTTTTGAACTCTTTTTTTCTCAACATATACTGATCAGGACAAACACTTATTCTCCTGTTTCCTTAAATCATAAACCAGGGAACAGATTAAAGATATGTTACCTACAATTCCCAACTTCAAAGATTCTCAATATTCAGTGGACTTCTTCAGAAAAGGAACAGTCATCAGATATATGAGAACTAGCAAGAATTCTTTCAATAATAAAACTCCAAGGAAAGGACTTCAGCAAGTTCCCAGTGTCTGAGGCCACAAGAAAATAACCTCTGATGGTTTTTTCAGTTGGACAATTGTCCTAAGAGGAAAAAGCAGAGGAAATGCCAGGAGTGACCTGAAGCATCATTTAAAGGGACAGAACTACAGACAGCAGTTCTGCACCTTACATTAATGATATCATGCTATAATTAAAGCAAACTTTTTACATACTGTATTTTATTGTGTATTGTCAGTATAGAAGTGTAGTTAATAGCAGAGTGTAGTTCTTCCTTCATTCAACCACTTTTCCCACTCCCTCTGCAAGTCCCACCAAGGGAAGTCCATGAAGATGGGTTAAATTCAGAGCTATCTTTTAAGACCAGAAGACAATAGAGTACACCCCTTAGAACCAGCACATGGCTGAGGTTCCATTAAAGTTTCTTTAGTGAGAAATTAATGCTGGGATCTCATTTCAGCTTTCTCTACACTAAAAGTAACTGAGAGTCTGAAAAAGAGTATGTCTCCTTCCTCTTCCACCACCTCTTCCATATTCCAGTCTTCAACAATCATCCCCAGTAAGAAACAGTTTTTTATAACAAGTACCTTCACCTGTCCTGTCCTAGGACAGCTGACCCAGAAAAGAGAGAAGAAGTTCAAGCACTGTGAAGTACTTGGTCATAGCAGATCCTGTGCAATGCCTGCAGCTTTCTGTCAAGTAGGTTAATGCACAAAGAAGTGTTTATTTAAAGCTTTATTAAAGTACTTTGCCACACAGAGTAAGAATCCACTTAGAAATAAAAACAGCAGTGTCAAGATCTGAAAATTTAACCAAAAATGAGTAACAAGAATTTGGTTTGGGAGGTTCAAATTCACTACAGGCATATTATTAGACTGAGCATGCAATTCTCTAAAGCTAAACCAGATCATTCAGACACATACAGAGATTACCAAGAAAATGCCAACATTCAAGAAATGTTTTTGCAAATGTAACTGGACTTCTTGCTTACAGTTGCTGGTCTACTGCACACGACAAGTCTCTGTCCATCACCTGAAAACACAAATGCTGCCTGTGTGTACTTTCATGGGATTTCCTTAGACACTATTAAACCCTACTGCAATTCTAGTCCTGGCTGAACAGGCAACCCCTTTATACAACTGCTCTGAAGAACCTTCAGCCATTTCCTTAGACACTATTAAACCCTACTGCAATTCTAGTCCTGGCTGAACAGGCAACCCCTTTATACAACTGCTCTGAAGAACCTTCAGCCATTTCCCCTGTGGTGACTAGTAAGACATTTTATTATCCCCAATTCTCATTTACTCCAATGTAAAGGAGTATTAGTTAAACTGAAATTGTACATATTAGCAAACAGTTTTGCTCTTCCAGATTAATTATACCGTTTTGTTATCAGAGATAATTAGGGATGCTTAAAAAAACCTGTAAAGACACTGCAAGCTCAATTCGGCAGCAAATTACAGAAGTCCGGTTATACTGGAGATGTCACTGACACAAATTTACAAACAGCAGAGGTGACAGTCAATGCAGAAGACCCACATCTTCCTGAAGCAGCAATGAGACCAGCCTAGATACTCTGCAGCACCTTAAGTTGCACTAGATGCCTGTTCCTCAGGCAATTACATCTAGCCATTCCTTTCTTTTACTCTAAAGGAATAATTACAAATTAGTACAGGTGATTTTTCTCACTAACTCAAAGATAAAATGGTTTTCAATGAACTTTTGTTCTCTTTTATGTTTCACACATATGAGACTTATAGTTTTCCTTCCTGTGTTGCCCAGGATCATTACATTCATTATCTTCAACTCTGGTTCAATCGAAACAAAGTGCATTTCTATTTAAGTAACTTCATTAAGGATTTTCTACATTTTTAAGCTTTGTAATTAAAATCTATACACAAGCCTATTTATTATGTCTAGAAAGCACAGTTGTTAAATATTCCTCTTTTTAAATTAATTTTCTTTTATATATATATTCTAACACTTGAGCTGTGCCAATACAAGCAACATTAACACAGCTGGCACATCTTACTTCTTCTGCAAGCTCAAACCAAACTTTGAGCACAGCTATGCTACAGAAAGACAGGGTATGTTAAAGCACAAGTGACTTCAGAGAGAAAGACCCAAGGTTAGTACAGGTATAGGACCAAGATCACAGTTTGTTAAGCAGATATCTAAGGAAATCTGTCTCCGAACACCACACCAGAGTTCAGTAAGAAGGAAGCTGGAACTGAAGCCTGAAGACTCAATGGGGGTAAGGCCAGCTGCTGCTAAATTCTTACTTTGGGAGAAACGGAATATACGAAGGTAGAGACCTCATTTGGAAAGTTTTGAGCTATTGCTGACATAATCATGAATTCCTGCAGCTGCCACTACTAGTTGCAAAACCTGACAAAAAAGGAACTGCATCTCTTCAAATAAGAGTATCAAAAACTATACAGTACACATTTCCATGCTAAATATTAAGACCTTAAATAAATTGTATCAACCGGTATATATATCCTAGTCTCAGCACCTAAAATAATTTTAATGATAAATTAAAAGACAGTCACATTTGAGAACAGCAGGGCAAGGCTTCATTCACTAATGTGTTCCAACTGTGCTAATGCGGGCACCTCTAGAGATGAAATGGAAGCACAAGTTCGGAGTGGACCTGGTTTCCTGGTCTGGCAAAAAATACTCTGTACTAATTTTACCAGAGGTAAACTTACAACATTCTCTCAGAAGAGCTGCAGTTCCCATAATCTCCTCTTCTACCTTCTCTGTTCCCATTGCCACTGTTCCTGCTCACTACCAATGAAAGGATTTTGCCGTGTGCTGCTACCACAACTGTGCAGTGGCTCAAGAGCAAGTCCACCTGCAAATCTCCTGCCTGCCAGGGCACAGTGCAGTGTGGATGCTGGGATCTGGGCAGGACTTCATGTAACTCTGAGTTGCTTCATCTCTTCATCCTTCTGGTCTATTTAATAATTTATCCTATCTTTACTGTGCAATTATCTAACATACCAAACAATCAGAAAAAAGTTTTAAAATACTTGACAAAAACTGGCAGATAAATTCAGTAAGTCTAGTAAGCTACACTAAGTGGTATTATACAAACTGTGTTACAAAACTACAAAGCATTGTATTACAGCAATAAATAAGAGTTTGTAGTATATGTATAGTATCTTAAATGTTTAGTTACACAAACACATTGTGTTTATGGAGCTTTATCCTTTTTAAGCTGAAAACATGTATTAATGATCATTGTATTTATCAGTGACATTAAAAGTAGAATAGTCATAGAATATTCACATCTGAAAAAGATATTGATCACTTAATTTTACAAAACTAGCATGTAGTAGGCTGCATATAAAATAGACATGCAGAGATGCAGACCTGGCAGGCTGGTAACTACGCATATGTTGTACACGAGAAAGGATCATAATTAAAGGGAGGCTGACTTCATTAAAATGACACAGTTACTTCAGTGCATGGAATAATGCAAGCCACCTTAACAGTTTGGAGTAATTTTCGTAGATGTTTAAATAATAAGATTACTCAGTTGGCCAGTTTCTTACAGGCATCACAGAGGAAGCAAGTCTAAAACTAGAATGTTTCTGAATTTTTTAATGAGATAAATGTCTGTTCCTGCCTTTGTTCATAGAATCTTTTTTCCTGTGCACTTCCATAGAAATAAATTAATCTAACTGGATAAGATGTTTTGTGGTTTCCTACATCAAAATGTCAATAAATACCACATTGCTAACACAGGGAACAAAAACAAGCCTTAAACAGATATCAATAATCAGAGGAAAACAGGCAGAGGAGGATCTCCACATGTATCATTTGGAAGCATTATATAATTTGCATGCAAATTAGACTGTTTTTTACTTTAAAAAACCCTATTAAAACACATAGGATCAATACTGAGAGACCAGAAGAAATTGCCTTTACTATCAGGAAATGCTTATAGCATCCTTTCTTTCAATTCAATTCAAGAGCTTTCAAAATATATTCATTATGCATTGGGGTGTTTTGATATTGCAGTTTTCTCAAAAACAATTAAGAATAGGCATTATTATGCTTCATGTAATAAAAATTAATACACTGACTTTACCAGAATTTGGAGACAGCATGAATGCTTTAAAAGCAAAGAAGAAAAAAAATCATAATTTCTTTTTCATCTGGATTTAAGTTTAGAAAAAGGAGACATAACAAAATACAAGGAAAAATATCACCACCTCCTATTCTAGTTCAAGTTCTGCAATGGCTTTAAAATTTACTCAAGATGCATTGGATTAAAATATTTCCACAGACCGAAGAGTCACTATTTAAAGTACGTTGTTATATAAGGAGCATTTTTCACACTGACACACACCAGTTCAAATGTAACAAGAAACGCCCTCAGTCTGTCAGCCCCCCCAAATATCTTCCAAAGAAGAATGAACAAAACATAACAGCAACTTATCAAATCATACATATTCTATATTATAATGCTGATGATTTTTAATCAATCCAGCAATCTTTCACATCATTTGACTTGTGTCATCATAACAGGACTGTAATTTCACACAGTGTCACTATCTTTTTATGAAAAAGAACGGAAGAAATATCTTGTACTGTCATTTTGTCCTTTGTAGTCTAGAATGTGAGAGATTCCTTAATTGACATAGTGTCATCGCAAAAGTCTATTCTACATAATTACACTACGGCAACTGAAACCAGCTGTCAGCCATTCCA
Organism: Sterrhoptilus dennistouni; assembly: GCA_013397095.1. Classification (NCBI taxonomy): domain Eukaryota; kingdom Metazoa; phylum Chordata; class Aves; order Passeriformes; family Zosteropidae; genus Sterrhoptilus; species Sterrhoptilus dennistouni. The sequence continues at coordinate 1,560,675 of VWZU01018557.1, read as the reverse complement.
TTACACTAAGTACAAACAGACATCTCAAGAAAAGTCACTGCTTCATGTGCATCAATTTAACATCATGCCTAATTTTTCTTTTAAATGCTTTTCTATTCCTTACTATTTTATTTAGTGACCTGAAATATACTACGATTAACAGAGGAAGCTGAATAAAACAACACTTTTGAAAAATCTGGGCCTCAAAGTGGTAGTTAAAGATTAATTGTCATGAATATCTGTGTCTAATTATTACCAGTCACCTAGCAGCTTTCTGACCTCCACAATCCTTCATTGTATTAGCAGTACCCCACCTACAGTATTTTACATATGAACTGTGACTCGTCATTTTCTACAGTCTTTGCAATGGCATATAGATGTCTTTTGTTAATTTAGTCAGAGTTCCTCTGGCACAGAAAAAACGCCATCATTCTGTTTTTCTCACCTGTCATAATCCTATGGCTCTCAACACTCTTTCTCTGTGGCAATCTTCTCTTCATTTATTTTCTCTTAGCAATTCCACAACTTTTTGTATGTTGTTTTCCTCTCTTTACACATTCTTCATTTTTCTTATCTCTAGTGTATTACCACAAACACATTTTCCTTTACTCCCTCAATCGCCCAAACTTCAGATTCACCCTTATCCCTTGGTATCCAAATCTGTCTTCCAGTTTGTTCCTTCTCCGATTTCTCCTTTGAATTTCACTCTTGAAAATCCCACACATATTTTCAATGGTTTCATTTAAAACTAAAGATTCCTCTGAAATCCTAAAACTTACCCTCATGTTCCACAAGTTTCTCTGTACTGTTCCTGACATTAATTTCTCCTTCCTCCATTTCCCTCCCAGTGTTCTGCACAGTCCAGGGACAACTTTTTACCTTTTATCCAGAGGACGGCATGGCTTTGCTGATTTTCAGGACTGGGCTGTTTTAGAGTTTGTTTTCCAATGTGAGGTTTTTTATTTGGTTTGGGGATTGTTGGGGGGGATTGGGCTCTTTGTTGTTGTTCTTTTTTTAATGCTGGCCTCCATATAGTCTCTTAAAAAGAGTTGATGTGTCAGTGCAAACCAGCTTATCTTTGTTATTAAGGGATATGGGAGAAGATGGTCTTTCTGAACACAGAAAAAGTCAGAGTCAATTTCAGGAATCACTGTAATAATGCATGGTTTGAAATAAAAACGTGAGAGCCAGTCACAGAGGGCTACAGCAACAAAGTGAGTTCTTCAAGTACAGATTACACAAAAGATGCTTCTGTACCCCCAGTTCTTCATAACAGACTGAGGTTATATAGGCTGAGTCACTCACTCCTTATGCCAGTGCTGTGTAACAAAAGTTGGTGTGCACCAACAGTTGTTTTTCAATGCTACTATCTAAATCATAAAGGCATCTGATAATAAAAAGCTCCAAGACTCTCTCACTGAGCAGTTCAAAGATAAAGCATGTGAGGAGCTGTTTCTTTCTATAGGGCCGTTCTCTGGCACAGTTTTGCTGAACAGGAGAAAAGCTGCGCATCCTACAAGTGTTCAGGCTGAGAAATGCTTCTGGGAAATTGTAGGACTTTCTGCTGCTGGAAAACATTTGTTTGTGCCAGTCCTAAAGGACAAGTGCTAAAGCTCCATTTTACAAATTCCTTCTTGCTTTGACATATCAACCCAGGGAAAGGAGGGCATATAATCCTAAAAATCATTCCTGGTACTACTTCAGAGCTGGGGGACAAAGCTTCTCCTGCAGCAGCTGAACCTTTGGATTTATTTTAGTGTATTTCTTTTTCTTTTTAAAGAAATAAACAACTAAGAAAGTATTTGTTCATTATAAAGGAATACAGGTTTTGCAATGTGGTGGTATTTAAAGAAGACAGCTGGAAGTCAGAATACTTGTTTGCCATCTTCTGATGTTTAGAAACAAAAATAGCAACGTGTGCCTGGTGAATTTGAAGTCTGATCTCTGAGAGACACAATTGCAAGCAGTCTTTATGAACCGAGAAAGACAAACTGGGAAGACACAAAGGAATAGATTGTACCTTTATAAAGCAGAGTTGTAATCCAGTTTGTATGGAAAAAGAGAATGGAAGTTGTGGCCTAAACTCTACTGAGTCACAGCAGCTAACACAATACAGCATAAGTGACATCCTTTCTCTCAAAGAGGCTCAAGGCTCATTGAGTCTGGCAATTCAATTACCCTCTCAACCCAGGAACAACCCTCCTCCCTTGCCCCTCTTCTACTCCAGAGCGCAGGTCTAATGGCAGAACAGTCAGAACAGCTACATTGTACATGGCCTGTAAATATCTAAAAAGCCTCAGGCTTAAGAGAACAAGAATCCCTGACCCTTTATGATTGCTATAGCCATTTCCCAACAAAACAAACCACATACAATAGAGCTTTTTAATACCTGACAAAGTAATTCATTTTCAGTTTACTGCTGTCTAAATAGTCCATATTAATAATGAATCATGTTTAAATAAATACCTGCATGCAATACTGCTTACACAAGAATAAGGACAGGGAATTTATTGAACACAATCTTCTCTAAACAAGTAGAAGGGTAACCAGCTGAAGCAAGTTTCTGAACTGGGTGATAAGAAACTCAGGAGGAGGACACAGACTTCATTAAGTCTAGAAAACACACCCCAATTCCCTGAATCTATTGACCTCAAACACATGTATGTTTTATGTTTCACCTATTTATTACTTTTAGAAGCTACCATACATATTTATAAGCTTTTGGATTAAAAAATTGAAGTTTATTTATAAGATAAAAACAGCAAAAACAAACTTACCATATTTAAAACAATTTTCAGTTACATGCAAAATATCCTTGATCATCTTAAGCAAGAACTTCAGCAATAATACAATAATACAGAAATTTTCATCAAGCTGAATATTCAGACTGCTGAATGATAATATCTAACTTATTATTTCAATAGAAGTTTAGCAAAATGCTTAACAAAGTGAAAAAATACTTTCTGGTCCCATTAAAAACTATCAAAATTATAAATTATATGTTTTAGTGTTCAAAAGCACATCATTCTTGTCTTCTATTTGCTCTAAAAGTGTATGGTGCAGGTACCACCACAGCAGAAGAATGAAAGAGAGCAGAGGACACCATAGGAGTAGCCATGGTAGAGGGCTCTCACACAGATTCTGCCAGGTCATGACTTTAGGTGAATCATTTCAACTTTTGGTACCCCTCACTCAACTTCCACTTCATACCTTTGACAGAAAGGTACAAGGTACACTATGCCACAAACTATACTGTGGTTGCAAATACATACCTACATTCATGAAAATAAATGCAGCAGTGACAGGATACAGATTATATATGAAAATAGTCTATATGCATATACTGGGCATAATGCCAATTACTGCAAACCACAGCAGCATGCAGTTATGTGATAATTGATACACACATTTTAATGTCTCCTCTTAACCTAATGTTTCTTGTTAAAGTACAGAATTTACTGGTGTCTTCTCCACACCACACAGTCTAGTAAAAGCAATTTGGCTGTTCACCTGCACATGGAAGCGCTGCTGTTGCCCACCCACTTCACTCAGTATTACCTGCAAGTGCATGTAACAGTGTTACATGTTATGTTAGAGCATAAAAAGCAGACAGATAATCCTTTATATAGCATCCTCAGTAGATTATGAGTCTAGTTGGGCTCATACAGATATAAGTCACATGGCAGCTGATCATTCCACAAATGGAAGTAAACTTTAAGGGGTATGGGGCAACCAGTATCCAGTCATCTCTAGGCTATCCCAGATGGCCTAATAATTTTTGTCACATCAACTTTGCAGTAACATTCATTTATTTCTGTTTATGACCATTAAAAGTAATTTGTAAACTACAATTCAGAACAATGTTTTTAAGATTTCATTATGATCATCATATAGTAGCCTATTAAGAAAAGGTACAGTACCTCCAAAGAGGAGGGCCTTTTTATTTCTGTAGTATGTTATTAACAGTCCCAGTGAGTTACTACACTTGCATTAAACACAGCCTCTTACTATAAAGGACAAGACAATATTCCTTGAGATTATCATCTTTATACCAAATTTCTGCCCATAGGAACTTCAAATTATAATCGCTTCTAAAAAAACCACCAAAAATAGAAAACCACGAACTCCCCCCCTCTATACCTTTAATGAAAGGAGAGGTTTTTAACTGTAATACCTCAGGTAGCAGAAAGGTTAAGTAATGACATTTTAATGCTCAGGTTTTTGAATACGATTGTATTTGAAAACCATCAAACCCAAAAACTTTATTTAAAAAGTGACATGAAGAAATAGATCTGCGATATACACTATCTGTAATGGCACAGAAAAATCAAAATTAGCTGACTCAAACTTCAAAATGTCTGTTCTAAACACTTTATTTTCAAGACTTTGCAAAGATAAGCCTTGAAATGCAATCTCACCCATGAAACTGTGAGTAACTGCTGTTATCTCCTGCCATGTACAACTGCAAGCCTGACTTTACCTTGTTTGCAATACTTGTGATGAATGACTTGATGTCCAGATTAGTTGGGCAACTCTTCTGACAGGGGGCATCTGCACACTTTAAGCATCTACAGGAAGAAAAGAAAATGTGTCAAGGAGACATGGAATACAAGTGCTGCCAATAACATAAGGTTTTCAGGTTAGCATGCTAAAAGATAAGTCACAAAGCAATAACACATAACACTTTCATAGAATTTCTATTTAAAGCCTCGAAGCACTACATGGTCATTACTGACTGTCATCAACATAGATTAGTTATGTTTTGCTGACTGCACTTTACATAGGAAGGCAGAGGGTATCATTTACAAGGACACAGAAACCTGCTGAAGTATTAGGAAAACCTCAGATTGCACAGAGGCCATTTTTTCCCTGGAATCCATGATTGTTAAACTTCTGGCCAGTTTATTTTTCTATTTGAAAAAATATGTGCTGCAAACCTAAATTTATTATCTAAGTTCTGGAAGTCTCATTATGAATTAAATGCTGCATGGTGGACAATCAGACATACAAAAGCAACAGTATTTTCACAAAGGAAGGAATTACTTTTTTACTGTATGTCCAAAGAATAAGAATACGTGATGAATTTTCAAGTTACTTTTCTATGAACTTCCTGTGATAAATCTTTGACTTCTGAAAACAATTCAGTAGTCTTATACATACTCCCAACCAAAATCCCTAAGACCTTCTTCCTGTCATTTCTAATGACAAAACCTAACTAAGTAATAACGTGAAAAAACATCCTAAGTATAAAGATTGATTTTCTGTTTCCGCATAGCCATACATGGGGGTGTAATGATCTGGTTGCCTGCACCAGTCCCGTCTAAGGATTAAGTCTTCAGGACAGTCTACACAACTTGCATTAAGCAAACCTAAAAAAAAGATAACAGTCAGCAGAAGGAGTAAAATGGCTCTCTATTAGGCACAAAGGTATTGGTAGACAGCCTTGGTTTTATAGATCAATGATTATCACAGGTCAAATGCCTCACTACATATCTCAGAATTCATTAGGTTATCCCAGATACTCTTTTGATACTGCATTAGTAACATTCAGAATTAATGCAAATTGTGAGTTTAACAATCTATGGAAAAGGAAATAAAATTTGGTTTTTACGTATTATCTGAGCTCAGATATTTAAATAAGTTCCACAAGTCTATCTTAATTATTGTTATTCATTGCTAGGTAACAACATTGTGGAACTGGCTGGGACAGAGTATTTTTAAACACAGAAAAGCTATAAGAGGATAGTGGACTATATACAAAGAAATGAAGAGCACTTTAAAAGGAAATAAATGACTGTAATACCTGCAGCAAAATACTGTTCTGACTTTGTCAATCACACACATCAGGGTTTTTTTGTTGTCGTTTTTTAAGTTAAAGGTGGAATAGAACAGAAGGGAAAGCTAGTTTAGTAAAAGATTGATTAGCCTTTCATCTTATTATTCATTATCATCTAGCTGGGTATTGCAGACGATACGGAGCCAGCAAAATTCGAAGGCACATGTGGCTGTTTGGATGTTCTCACAAGACTAGTCACAGAAAAAAGGCCCCAGAAGATATACTTAAAGTAAACAGGTCTCACAGGCTGCAAAAGATGGGAAACCTGCAGAAGCCAAACCTGGGTTCAACACCACGCTGGGTTACCAGTTCAGCTATGTGGGATGTCAGAAAAGCATCAGCAGGTTTAGCTGTGGCAGCAGAACATAACACTGCCCAGCACTACCTGTGACAGGTACATGTTAAAAAGGCCTTAACAAGGCCTTGAAAAGGTGGGACAGGGGGACCTCAAAAGGTTGTGGCCAGAACACTGAGTCACAAGGATGCTTTTAGCATTCTAAGCAGACAAGAATTTCTCTTATTTGAAAGAAAGCAAAGTTCTAGTACTAGAAGCAAGCAAAAAAGGAGATACACTAGGCATAATAACACCAGTATGAGGGCTCAGATGAGCAGTTTGCCTGTGTAGGCAGTAAGGAAATAACAGAACTCAAAAAATATGCAATTAAAAAAGACATCAATTCCATTATGAGTTTTTACTCTTCGCTTTCCTCAGTGTGATTTTCTTTAAAATACAACAGTTCTGTATTCAAAATCAGAGGAAGCACACTGAACATAAAATACATTCTGTGGATTATATATAGAACAATCTCATGTCATAACTGCACGGCACCTGGCAGGATAAGCTGTGTACAGATTACTCGTTCAGACTAGCAAGCATCTTTACCAAATTCTCTTTTGATTTTTGAGCTGCTTCACAAATAACAGCTGTTGAAAATGTCAGCTACTGGGAGGGGCAAGTAATGCAAACTTGAATGTGAGCTTTGGGGAGGAGGGGAGGGTGCCATGAATATGCCAGTCCAGACTTTCTCTTATAATAATACCATCTTCCAGGCACTCTGCAGACTAAAGTGCACCAGGCTGCCATTAATCCCACTTATCACCATGACAGCTCAGTAATTACACTCCTGCTATAGCTAGGTACTGTAAGGTACTGTAGTCCTAATAACACATCAAGCACTGTTCTGAATGCATGCTGGTGAGGTGTTTTATTAAACTTGGGGGGTTGATCACCAAGTGACATTAGTGTTGACCTATTTTTCTATCTGATAATAAATTATCCTTTGACCATACCATCATAGATATTACAGAGTGCATTTACTGTACAAAGAGCAAAGGTATTGCATTCGAATCAGGCAAAAAGAATAAATAAAGTAGAGTTACACACCAGAAAGTTATTACATAAATTGCAGCAAGTGATTGATCCTTTCGAAAATCACAGGCAAAATACCCTGCTTAAGGGAATACACCAATAATTACCATGAGCTTCAATTCCACATGCATATACCCCAATGGAGAAACATTAAGTATACTTCTTTTCTTTTTCTTCAACTGTCCTCTGACCCTGGGAAATCCCACCTTTCATTTTACAAGGTTATTTATTACTATGATTTTGGTTCAAAATATTGTAAACAAATTAGAAATTTCGATTAAATGTTTCTAACTCACCCATTAGCTCCCAGCAAATTAAATGAAGAGGTGAATGCTCACTACTAAAATAAACCCAAACGACCAACGTTCTGGACTACATGCAGATCTGTGCTAATCTGAGAATATACATCTCAGCATTTCTTAGTTAAAATATAGGAATAATCCTACCAACTATCAGAAAACACCCTACACAATGAATTTTTCTCCCATTGTTCATGGAACAGCATCTCCTTTAGAAACATATAGGCTGTTTTGAATCTTAAAAGACACCACGTTCACTTCACATGCATATTAATTTCCATATAAAAGGCAACACCACAGCCTTCGCACTGCAGAAGATAAAAAGAAGCCATAGCCAAGACTAATTTTCAGTTAATAGCTTTTGTTGTACAATTGTTGAAATATTATCCAATATTTTATTTTAAAGTTAAAATATCTGACCAACAGTCCCATTTCCAGGTATAGGCCAGCTCTTGACACACTTTTGCTCCTAAACAAAGAAAGGCAATTTAGTTGTATTGTTACCTAAAAATGCAGCCAACAATTGTCTGTATAACTGGCAATAACCTCACCTGAAGCGCAATCTCATGAATGCTGAAAGGCTGGGGGTGAAACAGATAATCCAGAGTAATATTCCTCAACAAATTGTAGCTGATAACCCATCAAATCTTCATGTATCACAAAACAGACCAAATAACCTTTATTATGGTTACTGCTGGCAGAGGTTTAGAAGCAAATTGAATCTTAATTCATTTATGCAGGTTTCATTTATGCAGAACATAAACAGTCATTTTGAAAAAAGGCTTCCAGCTCTACTACTTGTAGAAATTTCTAAAACTTTGTCCACAGTTTCAGAGAAATAGCCCAGATGAAGTTCTGTATGTAATTCCTCAGGCTTTGGTCAATTAACTTTAAGAGAATGGTAGAGTGAATTGCACCCCAGTAAATAAGAGGTTGGTTTGAACAGGAGACCCAACTTCGACCCAACCAAGGCTCTTCTTAGTTTTAAGTCTCTTGCATCACTCTAAGCACTGAGCTGGGGACAGTAAGCACTGAAATAAGAAAGCTGCATGTCAGGAAGAAATTAATTGATTTTTTTCAAATAAATCTAAATCCCAAATTGAATGCCCTTTGCCTTTGATGGCAAAAGTGAAGAGCATTACACAGATTTTTTTTCTTTTGAGGTTCAATCCTTTAACTATTTAGAGCTAATCCTGTAGAATTTAGGCTTTCTTCTCCCCATTTGGTCTTGCTTCTTGTTGTACTAAAAGAAAGTCAAGGACAAACCTAAACAGAGATTTGGGCATATATAGACTCATTTAAAAAAGGCAAGGGATGCCTTACTTAAATGGTAAGCCATTGGTAAAAATCTTCTGTTGGCAGCTGGGGAGAAAAAAAAAAAAGGAAAAAAAAAGCTGCCATTATTTTCCCAATTAAAAACAAACAAAAAAACCCCACACCCCAAACTAATATTCACAGAGAAAAATCCCACATCCTTTTGTCTTTGTGTTCATCACATTTCACAATGGATACAAGATGAGAAAATGATTATAAAGTAAACAGGAGATGTTCTGCCAGGTTGAAATACCAAAACACCGTAACACCTGATACATGGGTTTGATGAGTACCAAAGACAAATGATAGTTACAGGAATATTTAAAGTCAAGAAACAGAAAAATGAATTCTCACATGCAAGGACAAGAACCTTCTTGTTTAAGTACAATGTGGCAAAGACCAGAAAATCTTAAATTAGGATCAACTATGAAAACAATTTTGGACTACAGAAAAACAAATCTAATTGCCAAGAAACACCTCTGAACAAAGGGCACCAAAAACTCTAAAAAACGCAGCAATACAGACAAATAGATATCATGGTCCTGGTTATGTAATACTGGGCGAAAGGCAGCAGTCTTTTAGGTTATTCTGCAAAATGACATGAAAAATTCTATTTGTAAGAAATGCCCAGCCCGTTAGCAATGCACAGGAGCCATAAGAAACAAAACATTCAGTATCATGTAAACTGGCTATACTAGTTCACATCTAAAGAAAGAAGGAAAGACTTCCACATTGTCACTTTTGCCTCTTCAGTCACCTCAAATCCTGTAACCCTCCTATAGATCCATTTAAAAATGGCACTACTTCTCTGTCAGTAATGGTCTTCACAAGACCAGAGGAAGTAAATTAAATAGGAAGTATTATAAATAGAGGCACTCAACAGGATTAGAGGCAGACATGGCTGCTGGCAGTTACAGGACACATAAGGGAGGTGCTTTTTATCAAAAAGAAGAAATGATCAGAGTTGAAAGTAAGTCTTCAGACACAAAAACCTCCTACCCTAGTGCAGAATAATGGCACTTACAGACAAGGTTATTTTTGGACACTTAAGAGGCGGTGAATCATATGGACATAGGCTCCAAATCATTCTATTCATCAATGCCTCATCTTTCTCTTTTCTTCTTTGGCTCTCTACACAGCCATAATTCTTTTCTCATCTACTTCTGAATCCCCTTTCAGTGCAGGAACTCTTCTCTCCTCTTTACTTCTGCTTGGTTGTCTTCCTTTAGTCTTTCTTCCCTATTCACCTGAAACTTTTCCACATCTCTGTCCTGTAACTTTTTATCACCTTTCATTGTAACTTCATTTTTATGGACAAAGCTGATAACAAAAAAAGGAGCCACTGTCTGCCACCAGGTATCGATGACAGTGGTGTAGGAAAGCGTGCACCAGCCACTTTACAGTCTGTCTTCCAAGTTGTTGTCAACCACCATCCAGCCTTTCAGAAACCTCCACTTCTGCACTAAAACTGCCATTGCCTAATGCCATGTCTTCTGCATACTATGGACAGTGCTGTCTTGGTCTGTGATCAGGCACACAAATGGAGCCTTAGCAGAGGAAAAGCAGGTGGGTGGGATTTCCTCTTAACCCCTTGCTGAGCACTGGGAACACAGCTGAGCTCTGCTCTGCACCGTGGGGAGCAGCCTGCTCCAAGTCTGTTCATGGGAAGTTACATTCTCCTTAAATTCCTCCTGTCATTTTACTGGGACACAAAATTTTTCACCAATCATTCTGCAATATAACCTAAAAGATTGCTGCCTTTCACCCACTTCATTTATATAACGTGTATATCATTACTTTAATCATATTTCTCCAATTTATAATGTTGCTGAATAAAGCTGTTATATAAATTAGAGAGATTAAAAATAGAAAACATAGTTCTGCTTACAGAATACTGTAGCACAAAGCATGAATATCAGCTGATGCCAAATCAGAAAAACTGTATCATCCTTTTGACATATTAGAAATCTTTTTTTGATTTTATTTTGATGGTGAAAATAATTTCAACAATCCATTACAGCAACGTTAAAGAATTAACATCTAAGCATGGTCCCCTTTTTCTTGTTTCATAGTAAGCATTATGAAATTGCTGTGTTTTCAACAGCATTAATCAACATTCAAAAGTCATTAAATTGTCCCATAAAAACTATGTCTAGTTAAAGGTTTCATTGCTGCCAACAAAATACTTTTTATTTAACTCTTAAAGTTTTTAGTTACAAAAACAAATACTTAAAAGTCAATCTTCAACTTCTCTGTTAACACCGATTAAATTTCACTAAAATTAGTATTTTCTCAACATCATAGGAACATCATATAGTTTCCTGCTTATGATAATAAACTTGATAGTACCCGTACTATTCCAGTAGTGCAAAAGATTCACAAGAAACCCACTTGTTGATAAAACACTGATAGTACCTATTTAGAACTCACACTGTTCACTCTTCAAGTCCTTGAAAGCAGCACGTTACCTGCCAAACCAGCCACCTGTGGCCCAGCCACACCTTGCCTTCTGGAGCTTTTTTTTATTTTTTTTAAACGGGCACATTTATGTTCACCACAACAGTGATCCCTTTCACATAAGAGACAGCTGTTACACAATGTTCAATATCTTTTTAATCCTCTATAGACTGGAGACAGAAAGGTTGACAGAACTGACAGTTTTTATTATGGCTTGTCCTGTACACAATAATCTTCTTTCACCTGGACTATTCTCCCAGAAGTGTTACAGATATTTTGACTTCTATCAAATATCCTTTCTAGGGTTTTTAGGAGATACAAATTTAGTCTTATGTGGCATGATTCTTGTCCTCTGTAAATTACCTATCCAAAATACGAAACACCCGTTGTCTGTTTATCTTAATGTCAACAATACTCCTCTGGGTTCACTTCAGGAATGATACACTTTACAAGTTTAGTCAAAGATGCTTTTTCTCCCAAAATGCCTTCAACATCTATGCACATCTTACAAATGCCACTCTGTTCGATACATCATTAATATCAGGGGCACAAATCTACCATTTATTTGCACTGAAAACACTGATTAAATTTAAGAATAACATATATAAACAATCTATGATACAATATAACCTAACTAAAATGCATTAATTGAAAATGTAAGAAAATGTTCTCCATTAAAAACCACAAACCCAGAAGAAATGGATTTTTCTCACTACAGCACCTGTCTTGCAATTTAGGTATGCCAGTAATTCTACCACAATTAAGGGAAGAGTGATTTAAACAATGAACTTCTGTGCAGAATTAGTCTTGGGAAAGGCAGCAACAGCATAATAAGCTAAAGCTTCCCTTTTTAGGATCTGAGCACCAAGAAATTCCCCAGCTCTCTCTTTTCCATCACCCTGCAATTATCCACACATCTAACCAAATGCTGATCTAGAACCCTGCCACTCACAAGTCAGACTACACTGCTCTCTGCATACAATGCATTCCCACCATTTCCCAACTCATGATGCCAATATTAGACACTGGGAATGTGAGAGAAAGGGAGAAAAGAGGGCAAAAGACCAGGAGGGTTTTAGCTTTGCTGTTGGTGTCACCCGAACATTTGACCCTACACTGGGCATAATCTGGAAGCAGACAAAAGCACAAATTACATCACTGAACTTTGGATTAAAAATAAAAACTTCAAAGGTTCCAATTGCTCTTTTTTTTCAGATTTGCAGAAACAAAAACCAATTATCAGTTTTGACTGCTACTACAACTCAGATCTCCAGAGAAAACTGACAGGTCAGTCACCTTTCCACTGCAAACCTGACTAATATGCTTCTTCCAATGGAGGAGGTAAGTCATTGACCCCAGCTGATCACCTGTTTCCAAGTTTTAAAACTTGGAAAGAAAGGCAAAGTCTCCTTAGTAAATAAAGCTCAGTCCTTCCAGACAGTGAACGCTCCAGTTCATTATCAGACTGCTTAACTGTGCTCTATTTTAATATACGTAGTCCCCAGTGGGATCCAGTCAGACCATTCAAGTGCTTATAATGAAAATACTTAAGCAATTTCTTAATCCAGCCTCATGCAAATCTTCCAGAAATGAGTTCCTAGCACTTCCTCACTCTTCCTCATCTTAAAATTGCTGCAGATTTGAGGACCATGTGCCACTACTCGTCTCTTCCCTCTTTTGGAAACTGCGAGAATTCAGCAGAGGATTCTAAGATTTAATATTTTGTCTAGAAAGTGCATGTATACAAGGACTCTCTTTCATCCTCTTTTTCAAATTAAGAGGTTTGTTTAAGACACCTTAACAAATGATACTGTAACTTCTTAATATGCTCAGTCATCAAGAACAAGGGAAATGTGCCTGATTTTATATGCTGCAAATAATTGATACATTTTTTAGTCATAAGAAAATAATTTTACTCTGTTTATAATATATAAGTATCTTTTTCAAAAGGTGGCATTTTCTTGCATGTTTTGATGTTTAAGATAATTATTTGGCTTTGCTTTTCTACCTGAAATTTACTCAAAAAGTAAAGATTCAAAACCAGCATCCCCTCAGTAAATGGAAAGCGCTTTATGACACAATTACAGAAATCAAAGAGGGAAACTAGAGAGGTGAGCACAGAGTAGAGACAAACCCTAAACAAATTACACTATGAATCAATGTTGCATTCTTTATACCTTGAGTTTAAAGATATCAGTAACATTTTAATAGTAGATAGCTGAAAATTCAGTCTTAATTGTTTGCAAAAGGGAAATACACTAACTCATTAACTAAATGATTGGTCATGTTGTGCTACGTCCAGATTTTGCTACAACCACTTTCTGGGAAAAAATTTATAACATTCATGCATTCACACTATGGTAATATGAATAAATGACATAGCTGAAAGTCACTGTCCAGACTTCATATTATGTGAAACCAATATATAATTTAATTTTTTTTTTTAGTCTCCACCAGCTAAAAAAAACCAAACCGAAACAAAGCAATTAAAAAACCCACCAAACAAATGAAACAGAACAAAACAAAACAAGATACAGACAGAGCCTTTCTGTAGATCACCAAATAAATTTAACACCTAACCCCCTTGGTAGCAAGGCTGCCTCACAGAAGCACCCCACTGTATACTTGTATCTTTCCACAGTTTCATTCTTCCAGTGTAGAAATCTCCTGCACGCAAACTACTTAACTGGAGAGAGCTGTTCAAGCTTCACAGTTTCACCAGGCTACATGGACAGAAGACTGGACTACATGACCCAACACGTTTACCCTGTCTTTGCAGTTTCTCCTAGTATGCTGAATAATGGCCTTTTAAAATGGCAAATTTATGTCTGCTTATCTATCTACAGTTGACGTTTCCTACAGAGATAGGCAGACTATAAAAATTTAAGAGTTAACGTCTGTCTCAAGTTATTTAGGACTAGAGGAGTGACATGACTATTTATTTTCCTTATAAATTAAATCCTTACTTTAAGCACTTTACCAGGCACCCCAAAATTAGGATAAATAAAAAGGACTGTAGTTAAAATAGCAGGATCTAAAATATGAAATATATACAAGGATTTTCCAAGTATAACCACATGAAAATCTTTTAAAAACAGTTTGATTTCTGAGCACTACAGCATGGCCTTTTAAGTCAATGTATATTGGCAAAAAACCCTACATCTACCAGCTAAACATAGAAAATACCCTGGACTTTCAATATCAAGAAGGCTTTGGGAGGGCAACTAGAGAATAACCAGTGTTTGCAAAAATAGGACAAACATTTGTTGCTAAAAAGAAGGCACAAAAATCTTGCATTTTAGGTTTCACCTTTACATGCTAAGGAGGGAGAATTTTCACATCCTTTTAAGAAGATTATATAAAAGAAAGTATTTGTCACATTTCCTCCCATACTGAAGTTAATGGCATAAGAATGAATACATTTTCTCTGATGGCTCAGCAGTTAAGTGCTGTCTGGAAAATATTAAAAGAAATGTGGGGTTTTTTTCAGAGAAACACAGCTTTAAGAAATTTTAGGATGCATAAAAAAATCAATCTGTTGGATCACGATAGTTTGATAGATCACTTGTTCTTGAATTTGTGGCACTGTTCTTCTTTGTACATGCTCAAATTGTTAGACTTACATCAAATACAGCAATCCCAGGACTGTAAATGTAGTGTAGCTGAAAAAGCACACTTTTCCCATTTCCCAAAGGCACTGCATTTTCAAAAACCTGCTGGAAGGATTTAAATATTCTCTTTTGGTAGATAGTTTTGCTTGCTACAAATGAGCAGATGTCTGCCTTTTGGCAATTCTTTTTTATGCAGTTATTTGAAAACAATTACAGAAAAATATTAAAATTTATATATATAAAAAAAATACTCCACAAAGATCTGCATTTCTCAGACTAGTCACACAGACATTTCAGAAAGCCTAGGAATCAGTACAAAATGCTTCTTCTCTTCCACCCTCCATTAGTACCTCCTCTACACAAAACTACACGAAGTACACATTACCAACTCCCCAACTGTTCCTCCATCCCAGACTCAGATGCTCTGATTTTAGCATTGCTCTTTCTAACCCAGAAGCATTAAGGTTTAAGGAATGCATCTGATAACTTCCAGAGTTTCATACCTCAGGATTTATAGGAAACTATGATGCAGCCTATGATACCAACACAATCACACGTATAGCTTACTCACCAGTGTCTCTCTTCCTTTACACTGAAGGCTGCCAATTCTTTTCTTTACTCCAGGTGAATGCCCAAGTCTGCTGGCTGCAAACTCAGACAGCTCTTACTAAATTTCTCGGCAGTAAGAATCCGAAGCTCTTTCCCATGCCCACAAATTAAGCCAACAAGAAAACCTCCCTGACAGCTTCTACCGTCAGTCTGCTTTATTCCTGCATCCCTGGCTCCAGGACGTCAGGAGGCAACCTTACCTATTGCTCCCCCATCCTTGGCCAGAATCTGACCACAGCAGAATATATTCCAATTTGGGGTTACTGTAGACCAGTAAGAGTCTGAATCTGATAATAATAATAATCTGCTGCTTTATCAGATTCATTTCTGTCAGGACTTGCCTGGTTAGCAATTTTAAAAGCAGTTAACTCACTTTCACGAAGGTATCTTGATATTGGCTTCCAAATTATAAGCAGGAGAAGGAAAGATACTTTGTTTTAGAATCCCATACCCTATTTTAGGTATATTCAGTGGCTGTATTTTCTACAATGGTCTGGATGGTGTTAAACATTCAAGAAAGGCTCCCAAAGATACTATAACTACTTAGGTTTCATCTCCAGCCTCTGACTGAAGTTAGTCAGTTCAACAAAGAATATCAATATAAATTCGAACCAGCTCTTGGGTGTTTGCTGTGCTGTCAATATGTGTTCAAGCACATAACACAAAGTAGTGGAACAGAGGACAACAAATGCAACTAAAGGGTGTTTAGTCACTTCTAATTTAGTCAAAGCAATTTGTTTTTCTTTTGCAAGCCCAGAATAGCAGAAAGATAGAATTATCCACTCTTTAATTTCCCATTTAACTAAGGATGTGAAATGTGTACTAGTCACCTTATGACTGGAAATAATTTCCTGGAAACATCCTCTGCTTACTGTTTCCTACACTGAAGCAATTTTTTGCATAACCAGATGGGATATTTTTCCAATCATAGGAAGTCTGTCTTTTTGGAAATGAAGACAGGAGTGAAGAACAGTAAAAGCTCTACCTTTTCTTCATTCCTTCACTTCCTTATCCATGACCAGTCTCTTCAGCCCCTTCAAAGAGCAGGAGCTTTTCAGAGAGACTGGAGGTTGACAGTTATCGCTCAAAGAGGAAAAAAAAAAAAAAAAATCAATTCCCAAAATGCAAAAAACAATTCAAATCAGAGTAATTAAGGGCAGAGTTCCTGACAGTATTTTGGAAGATCTCTCTACAAATCCATTTTGGTGCTTTACACATGCTAAGATCCAGTAACCTAAGTTACACTCTATTGCTTACAAAACATGACCAGGCAAAACTCTGTCCTCAATTCAAAACAAAAGCAATAGAAATATGCACAATATATTACATACGGCACTACAACTTCCTTAGTTTCCAGCAAAGAGAAGGGAGTGACACTGCTCTGGAAAAATGCTCTACTGATAGCTCAGCATGATCTTTCCTAAAATATACTTGAATATGTTTACTAGCACTGTGCAAGTTGATGTACTAGCAAAAACAGTTAACACTGAACCACAAATGTCAAAACAGACTAAGAACATTATGTGATACATTATTCTTTCTTTATTGTGTTTGTTCACTTGCTAATTTGCACGATTCAGTAATTCACAAAAGAGTCTCCCTATCATTAGTGCAAATTAGTAATTTTCTAGCACATAGTTAAAAATACACATCAAATTTATACTATACATTGCATGTTTGCTGCCTTTGAGAAGATGAAAAAATATTACATGGTCAAATGAAATTCCTGGGTTATTATTTTGAACGTGAAAATAGCTCTACACAACCTCCTGACATATTTCTCAACATCAGCCTGGTGGGAGTATATTACTCACTAGCATTTTTCTGCTTAGCATGAAAATATAAAGCTATTTTTTTCTGAATAGCTCCTGATCGCACTACTATTCACATATTTTAAACTGAAGTCATTTCTTCACTGGATGAATCCTATTACTGCTACACCAGTAACATTATACCTATCCTAATCCTTCTCTAACACACACTTTTCCCATAGTATAAGCCTAAGCCACTGTGTAGAGATAAATCTCAAATAGATGCAGGTTCCATGAAAAAAATTAGACATCATATTATGGTTTTAGATTCAGCCAAAAAAAATCATTCAACTGTAGTTCACATTATTGCTTTGCATGCACCATCATTTTTGGAGGAAGAAGGGCTCTTAATGCATCTACCTCATTACTATGGTCTGTGCACTATTTACACAACACACACACTACAAATAATATTATGAATGTTTTAACTAAGTTTTATGTTCCCAAAGAACAAGCAATCCAGACTTATTTTCAGATGTTGTGATTTAGTGTTATCTTTCTATTAAGGCAAAAAAATAACAAGCTCCAGCATTTTCAATATTCTTACAATATATGCAACGTAAGGTGTGGGACTCAACCCAACTCAACCAGAAGAGTTGAAATTAGTTTAGTCGTCAGCCATGAATTATGTGTGACAAATGCCCTCAAGTATTCCATCTTTTTACACAGTCAGTTCATAATGGCTCTTGCTAGTATCTATTAAATATTTTATGAATTTATCATGAATATAAAGTATGACATTACTACCTTATGCTTGGAGAAATAAGAGATTCAATTACTGATACACTGAATCCAGGGGTGGGGAAGTATAAGCGGGAAAATGTTGATTAAGAAAACAAAAACCCAACAGTAGCAAGCATTAACTAAGCACAAACACCTTGCTAGGCCAAGTTTTTCATGCCAAACCTACTTCAAGAGGCCAAGTGTTTCAGATGCCAATTCTGGGACCAGTACTTACAGCACAGAAACCTACAGTTCTGCTGCAAACACACTAATATTAAAATTGCTGATTTTCAGAATGTCACATTCTCCTTTTAAACAAAAACAGGTATTTGAGTCGTATTCCAAAATGCAAATGTTTAAATTTGCATCATGTTTTATGAATGCTGTATTGTACTAAATCATTATATTGGTACGTCTTGGATTATGTGACAAACTTACTTCTAAATACTGTTTTAACCCAACTGGTCTAAATTTTTCTGCCCAGCTACAAACTGCTATTTCTTTAATAGAAATCAGCAGCACTTCTTTGTAGGCTCAGAACCCAGCCTTACACCATAACCAAAAAATAGGTGGCAACTTTTGCCCCACTAAGACACAAAAGTGCAGATACCTCAGCCAAGTATCATGAATCAATGAGGCACTTTTCAAAAACACTGTTTTGTAAACCATGACTTCCCATGAACATAAAACTTAGCTGCATTGTGACTTCTGTGATCAGTGTTCATCCTAAAAATGGTCAGTTACAGTTTTGAAGGTGGAAATCTAGTTCCTTAAAATATAAGAATCTTTGACTTGTTTTGAGACATCTCAGCAGCCCTAAGAATACAATTGACTCAGTGTGTTGTCCAACCTTCAGATCTACCATCCTTGGGGAAGTGGACCAGGTGAAAGCAAAGCCATAACCCTTCACTTTGCATCTGGAAGTAATAAAGCTATGTCAGTGCCCATAACCATATGTGAAAGAATTAGCTCTGCCTATTCCTTATTCTGTCAGTTAATTTAGGCTCAGTATAATGTTGAGACATTTTCTGTTTGCCCACAGAGACTGAAGTGTCCATTCTTGGTGGTATTCAAAACCTCCAAACACAGCTCAGTACAATCTGCTCTAGTCAACACTGTTCTGAGTAAGAGGATTGGACTAGAAACTTCCCTATGTACCTTCCAATCTCAGTAAGTGACTCTGATAGTACAAGAGATCACTAAACCATCTGCTTGAAGGTCATTTATCCCTGCCTGCCCTCCCAGGGTCTTTAGAGCTATGCTAACCCCACCAACACAGAATTCAGACAAGGCAAGTTCACTCCTGTACAAGAGACTGTGTTTATCTGCTCACATTTACCCAGGCAGTCACCCTCAACAAAGCACCTGAGCACCTCTCACTCTTGCTTTGTACTCTTCTCTCCATCCAAGATATAAGGCAATGAAATACTATTTCAGTTTTGACAACAAAAGACTAAGGTACAGAATACTTTGGCAGTTTTCAGCAACCTGCAGCACAGAAACCGCTTTATCCCAGCCTCCAAGACAATACCAGAACCAGCAAGTTATCCCTCATTCCTGGGTGTCCACTGGACCATCAAGTTCAATTATATTGTCTTTCTTAAGTTAATAAGAGCTTTCTGAAATTTTTTAATTTAAAAGCTACAGTGATCAAGAGAATAACTCCCAATCTATTGCTCCAAGCAAACAAAATCATTATCCCCGAAAGTGAATGAGAAGTCTGTCTTTAACTTCAGCGTACCACAAGGCAAAGTTACAGCAACACTTCTTTGCTACTTTTACTTGTATTTGTTCTGAAGAGTGAAGGCAGTTCAGGAGTTATCTGGAATTTAGGCTGTCACTGAACATCAGCAAGACTGCTGAGCGTCAGATGAAGAACTCTTGTCACAGACATGAATATGACAGTAAAAAAGTTTTATTTTTAGACTTCTGTTGAAGTTGGAGGCCTATTGATTAGACATTTTTAAAGGAAAAATAATTTGTAAACAAAACCAATACATTTGGAAGTCAGAGATTCAGTTCCTTAATGACATTTTTAAAACCTCCTTTGATAAAAGAAAACGCCTTAATAAATAATGTCACGTTACATTGGGTTTTTTTCATATCATACACTTGTGAATGAACACTGACTGGAGCACCAAGGTAATTATATTTAACATTTGCATGAGAATGAACTGAAATACTGTTATTAAAACCCCCCTGTATTTATGCATGTCAAAAGAAACAGTTGTTTTCCGGTATAAAATCTCATAGTACAGAATATATAATTTTCAACTTCTGTTAGATACAAATTAAGTCCCAACAGTAAAGATCAGCATTATTCCATATAATAAAACATTTTTTCTATTTAGGGTGACAGAGGTGTAACTTGTGAGACATTTCAAGTCTCTAAATTTTGCTTTTTTTACTGCTCAGAGAGATCTTATGACCAGCACCATTATAAAGCCATGAAAATTTTTGAAGATATGCCAAATTCCTGTTACTATTAAAGTAAATTCATATTTAGTATTTAGCACTTTCAGAAAGCTTAGTCATCTTATTTGTATGGTTCTTCAAACAAGAAGCACAAAGTATGTTTGAAATTACTGGTAAACAGGAAAGACTGGAGATCTTTACACATTCACAATATTCAGTTCACTTTACATTGTCCTCCACTACATCTAAGTACAGCAGTAATTACTGCAATAAAGAATATACTCTCACGCTAATGAGAAATCCTGCAGAGGACTTTTTGAAATGTCTTTCCCTTAATGATTCTCTGATCAACTTGCAATAGCAATCATACAGGGAGTATCTACTAGATTCTGCATCAGTTTCATGAAGAAAATAAGGTAAAATTTAGCATGTGTACAAACTGCATAACATTTGATAACCGTTTTATTTTCTATCTAAGTTCTGGGGCTCAGTGGTTTGTGACTGTTTTTAAAGAAACAAAAACCCAAAGATTAATGCATGTTAACAGACTACATTCAAAATACACTGAACGAAACAGTGATCTGTACACTATGATTATCCCATGGAATAAAATTATTTAACCTGCTCAAGTATGTCACCAAACACATCAGAAAGAGTAGTAAAATAAACCTGTTGTCTTTTTAATTCAGTAGGAATCCAAATATTATTCACAGTTTTTTTCCAGAGAGTAACACAAATGTTTTCCAGCTGTATGAAATACTTTGAAGACATATTCTGAACAGTAGATTTTCACTTCTTGTGTGAATTTAATATTAGGCAACTTTCTTGCTACACTGTTGTCTCTTGGTAGTCACTACACAGTGTAATAAAAGAAATAAGGATCCCTCGTGTTGATAAAATACAGTATGTCTGAAAGGAGCAAGCATGTACACATGTGTTTAAAATAGAATGCACAAATCAAATGTTTTATTTGGATTGGAGCTGGCAGAAATCAGTAGCTAACAAAAGCCTAAGTGCTATCCCGAGGCTGCAGTCTGTAAATAAACAACTTTGAAAAGAAACTATTCTGAAGGAAACCTTCACTCTCACCTATCATATAATGCTTCGTCTGTCTGATGCACTCTTAGTGAAACTGAAGTTTGACTATGGTACCTAATAGTTCTACTGAATGACTCCAAAGTTATTCAATAAAAGGGAATTTGTTAGAAGGAAAAAAGACCTTTCCACCTAATGAGACTTAAATTCTCTCAAAATACTTCGGCAATCTCTAAATTAAACCATCTGTGGTATTAAGAGAGGCTCAGGGATGATAAGCCTCAGAGTTCCCCTATTTTTAGCCAGCATGTTAAACAAATCTTCCTAACAGAGTCACATTGCCAAAAAGCAAGTAAACTCCAGAGAAGTCCTCCTGCCTCTAACCATCAGTCCCTTCCGAAACTTGCCTTTTAGTGCTACAATTTCCAAAGTATTTCCAGCCCACAGGCAGCCAAGCTAGGTGACAGGAAGTGCTTTAAACTTGCAGTACCAAGTGAGCTGAGAAGTCTGTGTTTTAATGAAACTTTGCACTAAGAGAGGGTAAAGTCTCCAAGAATGTCTTTAATGAGGAATAGTGTAAGGCTTCTGCTGTAGGGAAGCCTCAAATTACAAGACATTATATGTAGTCCAGGAGAAATGCAAGAAGTTAAATTTTCTGTGCTTTTTGAACTGTTCCTAACATCAGCAGCAACATTATAAACTAAAACTTTGACTTATATCCCGGTTGAAAAAAAAAACTCCAAACAAACAAAACAACCCAAGAAACCAACACATTCTTTTGCTCTATAATACATAATGAAAGCTACCTTCCCTTTACATTTTCTCTCACCTTTAAAGTATCAATCCTAGTGTAAAGAAAAAAATTAGAAGAAATGAACACAATGGAAAGTTCTTGCCAGCTTTCCCCTGCTCCAGAAAAAGCCTGGTGATGCAGAGGATGCTTATAGGATACTCCCATGGTTACCAGATCCAAGCCATAGCAGACCCAGGAATTACATGAGCAGCTTTTCACTTGAATGATGGTCCCTTACGTTGAGTGCCCAGCACAACAGCAGCGCTGTCCTGCCACATTCAGAAGAGCAGCATCACCCTACCAGCTAATTACAAATCACTGGTGCTTATGAATCTCTCTAAAATAAGTACATGCACATCTTAAATGCTGTCCAAAACCAGTAAACACTTATACTGGTAAGTGGCATGCAGGCACATCCTGCATGAGTTTCTAACAAGTTTGCAGGAAAACAATGCACTTATTCTCTCTTCAAAAAATGAGTAGATAATATACAGATTTCAATGCTAAGCATTTATCAAGAACCATTATCAAGAACAAAAAACAAGGAAACAAAAACCAGACTATTCCCAGATATAAGTCACAGTTAGATGTATGAAATGAAAGCTCCTTCCAGTTAACAGAAGATGCAGACAGAGTCAGACTCTGTAACCCTCTGTACACAGAGTGACTTTTTCATAGTGCACAAGTACTTTGGGTTAATTACTGCTTAGGTGGTTAGACTATTTGAGTTTTAATCAACAGAGCCCTACTCTGCTGCAGATGCTAACATCTGTAAAAGTCCTACCTCCTTCAGGCATTGTAGCACCTGGAGAAGCCACAGGGAAGGTAACATGGAGTCTTCTTGACATTACTGAAGCAGCTGTCAGCTCAGGAGGAGGCATATTCTGACTTGCACCAGACAGCAGCATTGTACAAACCCACACTCCCTCTTATTAAATACAGTCTATAAGCAACACCAGGAAATCTGTATTGAGAACAGACTTACCATGTGATAAAAGTATCAGAATTCACTAGTGAGATGTACTTAAAGGTTTTATTTTGTCACATGGGTATAGACCTTGATTTGGCAATTGTTTCACATGGCAGATATTCCACTAACAAAATCATACCATTCATGGTGACATTGAAACTTCTGTCTAACAGTGCAATACCTTTGATTTAAACAGAAATTTTAACAGGACTGTTGTTTAAAACCACAACCAAAAACCCAAAAAATATTTATTACATGAACTTCTTTTCATGACACTTCTCTTTTCAGTGGGTCTGCTAACTGTAAGCAAAAATGTAGGCACTAATGAAAAAACATTAGTATGAGAACCCCATAAAGATATACCAGACACTACAGAAAACTGCTCATCCTTCACCAGTCCAATCTTGGAACAAAGGACCAATGGTTTATTCCTGTTTGAAAGCACATCCCAGTTGGAAGATGAGCATCACAAACTTCCCTGAAGTGAGTTATAGAGCTATAAAAATACAGCAGGATCAATAGAAAGAAAGCACTGCAGCCCTTCACATGTGAAGGCCATACCGTGCCACACCACAATCACAAAAAATAACAAGCAAAGCTTAAAATACTGGACATGTATTCATTGGGATTTCTTTTACAATGGTATACTAATAATAATGATCACCTTTCCAGGTTAAATGCCCATCCAGTTTGTCTGCATGGAAATAAACTTATATTGACAAACTACACTGCAGTGGCAGAAAAGGTAAAAAGCAGTATCACCACTCCTAGGTTTTCATCTGCTATTTACTCAAATTTTTTCCAAAGCCTTAGCACTACCAAACACTTTCATGAGAGGGGTATTTTCATCAACAATGTGCCCAGGAATATCTGGAGTAACAAAAAGTGAAGAAGAACTAATGTTTCCCTCAACTTCACAATACCAGAATGCTATGAAATAAAAACAGAGTGCAAGGCTGGTAACTTCAATATGTTTCCCAGATCCACTGCAGTAACAGACTAGCCTAGCATGTCTCATATTATTTAATAATCTTTCTGCAAATCAGTGCAGCAAGAACAATCTTCCTTGTTCTTACAATAAACTGCTGTTAGGCTCTTCCTAACTCTACAGAAAATACTGTTTGAGCATTTGCACAGTGCTACAATAACTATTTTGAACACTAAGAAGTGTAGTACTAATGCCATGTACTAACATAATTCAGAACTTGAATCTTTTTGATACTCTTACAAGTCAATCTACTTCTACAGGAAAAATAAACCAGATTTCAGACTACTGTTCGACAAAAATCTGTAGCTGTTACAATTTTTAGAAGATTTCCTAGAAGGTCTAGAAGGTAAAAGATGTAAATCACATATGAAACTTACTTTGCAAAGAAGATCAACTTTTTTTCTTTATCTCAATCTGTAAGCACAGTAGGTAAGATGATAATTGTCAATCTATCATAGTCAATCATCCATTGATCTCAATGGAGTAATGCAAAACTAAAGAGAGACAACGGATTTTACAGATTAGTGAATTTGTAGATATCACCATTATTTGTTCAGTACCACATTATCATACTCAGCTCACACAGAGGGGACAGACACACCTCTCCCTTTCTGAGCACTTCTTTACTGTACTATTTCCCTTTCACTCATGGCTCTGCAATGCAGAGTATTTATGCATCTGTCTGCTACAATTCTCACTCTTCAGGGCAGACTCCACTTCCAGTCTCTGTTCAGTAGATCCAGTGAGATGATCACTTACTAAACACATCCATACACCACACATACTATAAATTACTAACACATACGCCTAAAGCAATCGTCAGGCCTTACAGAGCCACATTCCAGTGATATCAGAGTGGAAGGCAGCATACACATCTCACAGTCCTTTCTTATGCTGCTTCAAATCTCCACAGCAGTCTAAAACAGAGATGACATTGGGATGGCTCCTATCATAAAATCTCTCTCCCACGGTCCAGGGCCAAGTAAGGCATCCAGAGGAATTATTTTGATGATTTAATGCTAATACTGAAATTATGGTTTAAAACAAGGTGTTAGAAGATGTGTGTATTCAAAACTCGGAGAATACAAAACACTTCAAAGGAGACAAAGTCAGTTACCCAGGCAGATACCCAGTTCTTGATCCACTTTCACCTGAAGACTTTGAACCAAATTATTAAATCAAGAAGAGATAGAGCTCAAATATGCCTAAAGCAAGGAGATTCTTGGGGGTTCCTGATGGATACGTAATTTTTCTACGGCTCTTAGATTCTCTGTGGTTATCCTTTCCCATTTGCTTACACTTGTGAAAACCAGAGGCTTTGATGTACAAAACAGAGAGATGTGAATGTGTACATAAAAATATTTGTGGATACAATCTCAGTGGTCTTGAAGTCTAAACTGAGCCTAGCCATCCTAGATCATATCCCCTTGAGCTGTTTCTAATTCACCTCAACACAAACAGGACTAGAATGATAACAGTTATCTTGAGAATTGCAATATACCTATTGCATCGTCACACAAATCAGAATTATCTTTCCTAAAATCCTCCAAGTGATTTTAACTACAGGGTCAGGCTTGAAGACACAGAAGTGAGCTTGGCTCTTCTCACCATTCCAGAACTTTTGAGGTATTTTTAAATATCCTACCTTCTAAATCTTACATTCAGCAGTATAACTTCTCATTCAGAGAATTAGCTTTTATTTTGACTGCTTGATCTTTTGTGTCATTCAGGCACGTGCTACTTCTTTTCCATGAATTCAAAATGCAAGTATTGAAGCAGTATTTTTGACTGCTGTTTCATCTTCAAAGGCAAGACTTGGGCTTTGAAGACTCAAAGTTAACTAAAGCTGACTTCTTCAACCCAACTTGGATATTCAGGTTCCTAACACACTAAATGAATGGACAGAGTGGGTAGGGGTATATGTAATAAATTCTCAAAACACCAAGCTAGCCAAGAGGCTAGCTGCTAAGACTTTAGTTGCTAAACATCTGGCAGGGTCAGAGACAAACCAGAACCATGCCTTTCCTTTACCAAAGGTTACCACTATGCACTTGCCTCATGAGGAAATAAATTTAAGTTCTGCTTCTCCATCTGAAAATAGAAAACCAGCAACCATTCAGCAACCAAAATCAGACAACCTATGTTCAAGCCCTAAGCTGTGAAAGGTCTAAATTCAGGCACTTACTCAAAAATCAGGAAGAGTGGGATCTCTACTGATGTATTTAATACATGAAATACTTGAGGTTTACCTCTAACCTATTAGCTTTCAGTATCAGAGAGTTTCTAAGCTCCCTCTGTACATCTGGCTTGGTTAACTTGTAGGGAATAACTTGTAGGAATCAATGTGGAACAGGAAGAGCCTATTTGGAAACCTACTGCAGAGTTAAGTGTTGAGAAGCTCTTTTATGGAAGTGCAGCCTGAGTACTCTGGCAGCCTTTAGGTGCTCTCAGGCTCTAGGAAGGTGAAGTGGCAATTCCTAAGTGACTTTAATTATTCCCCTCCACTGTCTCGTAACTACCAGGTACTTTATCCAGCCTGGTAATCTAAAAGATATTCTCACATGTTCTCAGCCTCCTCAATAAAAAAACTGATTAAATCATCAGTCCATTTCTTTGAAAAATACTATATACTCTTCAATAAACTTGAAAAATAGATACATTCTTTTGAACAGATGTGCAGCATTTCAAAAATCCCATTTCCAGAGAAAGAAGGTCCAAATGGATACTTCCAAGGATGCAAACTAGATGCTGTATTCAATAAACATATCTATTTCTGCTTAAAATGATATGAAGCACTATAGACACTGTTTTGGTGCTATATATGGTACATTACTCATTCTGAGAAATAGTTAGCTGAGTATTTTACAAATGGAAGAAAATAGCTACTTGCACATACATTTGTGATTCAAAGCCTTCATTTAAGCAATGACACCCATCCATCTGAAGTATGCAATGGTGCATGCTTTTTTATAACAGTTCTTTACATACAATGAGAAAATCTAAATATACAACATGTTTATAGCATATCAGTCTTTCTAGTATATCAGCCTGATGCTGATGTTGGATGAGCACCTGACAGCACATCAACCATTCCATCATTCATTAATATATATCTCCGCAGCTTTCAGAAAGAGACAGATGATCTTCCCTTGGAGACCAGCACAGCTTGACTATACTAATGGGTGCCCAGTTTGACCTCTAAATCTCTGGGGTGCATTTCACAGCAAGAAAAGATTAAGAACTGATTAAATACCTTGTTTCCTCAACAACACTATAGAAGGCATTTAAAGAATAAAATTCCTTACTTTCGTAGGTTTATATTACCCATAATAGTAAAAATTATTTAAAAAGTATTTTGACAGACTTTTTTCAATAAGTTTCTATTATTGGTAGCAATTTGTTTTTTCTCTCAGCTGTTCACCTACTGACAGGAAGTATTCAGACATTTTTATAATTCCACGAAATTTGACAAAACCACGCTACTACCACTATTATTACAATCTCTCAAAAATCCAGTGTATCCATGATCCAAAACTAGTAATAGAGTATAAGAAAGCCATGCCAGTTTTACATACTTCCATGTAAGCATCTTTCAGTTTTGAGGCATATAAAAAGCATGCTTAGCCTGATCTGAATTGCTGCAGTGTTCTTGTTAAAAATCACCATCTGTCAGAGATTATCCTGTTTTACACAGAGGGAACATGCATTAATTATTAATCCTACTCCTCACAGAAATGTACTCACACAAGATCAGGACTATCCACGGTGTTACAGAAGTATTAGTGTGCTTAGTAGGTAGTCTCTGGATGAAACTCAGGATTGATCCATTGAGAACTTCCAGCAAATGAGCTGCTTCAAGGCAGGTCACTGGCCACATGGTAGGGCATCATCTCAAAAGAAGCAACAGCTGAATTCGTAGGGCTTGAGTCTGTTCCCATGAGCCAACATAAATACAATATACAGTGCAGAAAATACCTTTACCAACACATGCACTGTGGCTCTATGCTGTGCAAACTCTGAAGCTCATGCTCAAGTTTAAGCATAGGAATTTGGCTTTGTTTAAAATCCAATGCAAGAGAAAGACCTTTCTTAGTGTTGGCCAAAGTGCTCAGGACTTTGCTGAGTCTTCCATGCGTGTTGAGGGAAAGAATTCCTAGCTGTAAAGCAGCACACTGATGTACCAGATCTTATTTATCCACCATGAGACTCTGAAAATTGGCAAAATAAGAAGATAAAGCAAGCTTGTCACAGATCTTAGTGAAGGACACTGAAAAGGTTTCATTCTTCCCCAAGGAATTCCTTAATCACATGTAATTTCCTAGGGAAGCTGGTATAGATCACCTTTTTGCTCTAATACAGTTTTACCTATTTGGCATTGTTTGATATACAACACCATATATTGCCTTCAGTTAAAACTCCATTACTGCTGAGCTTGTTGCCTTAGTCAGAGGTGAACTGATCAAGCAAATCATTTCATCATGAACTAACTTCTTGCAGGCTTTAGTACTTCAATGAGAAAAAAACATTAAGGAAGACTACTAAGCAAAGTAATTGTGGGGCCGGGGGAGAGAGAAAGAGGGAAAGAAATTTATATCATATTGATGTGCCTGGTATGAGACAGATGTTAGTATCAGGCTTTATTTGATGCAAAGGACACCAGAACCTCTACCTTATAACAAAGAACAAAACTGAAAGTCAATTCTATAAAAAAGAAATACGGCAAGTCAGAACATGAAGGACTCTTCTGGCTAAATACAAAATACAGTAATGTCCATAAATCTCAAAACTTTGATACAGTTTTTAAGGTAATCTCTTATGTTACAATGTCTGTACCTTTCTGAGAAAGGAAGAGGTTAAAAATCTTGCTTTCTGAAAAACAGAAAATTCTCCACTGAAAAGCTGCCTAAGCTGCCAAGGATGGAGGGATAGTACTCCAGTTGGAACTCATTACAGACAACATAGGAGAGCTGATCCAGCTTTTTATTTACTGTAGAGGCAGAAATGACATGAACATCTTTCTATGTAGACCTAGAAAAATATGTTGGCCCTGAAGCCAAGGATCAGAACATTATCAACCCTGCCAAAATGAAATAGGTTATTTGTTTTTTTAATTTAGTGAGATTTGGCACTGATTTATGTATTTTTCCCTGGAGGAACTATTTATATTCTTCAGAGCACAGCTGATAATTGTTAGTTTTCAATGGCCCTGCATAAAAAAATACTAGGTTTATTATTTTGAAGCAAGAAGACCACAGTTTTTAATCTGGTAAAGAGCCACAATTTCAGTTGAGTCATTTTAAGTCTTTTCCAGAAGGTGGAACTTCCAAGGAAAGCTTTTTCAAGTAAGGACACAGCCAAGGTGCTCTCAGTGTCAGCACCTGTGACAACCAGAAGGAGCACGCAAATTTCACATTAAAAATTCACCTTTCATCAAGTGAAACATAACTAAGGACTTCTCCCATTCTCACAAGGTTCATTTTTTTTCCAGGATAAAGTCAAGCATGAAGCAAAAAGTGGCATCAGTTGTGAGAACTAAAAACAACAGGTATCTTGTCCTGTGATGCCCTTTCCAGAGATACTCCTGAGAAAGGATTTTACTCACCTTTACACACCCCCATTCCGATACCACATCCACTTATCTATACTTACAGTGCACACTATAGCTCAGGTTATATTTCCAGTTCAGATTAGGCTGCCTGTGTGTGACAGGGTCATGTGAACCTGTCCAAGGACCTTCCCAGGACTCTGCTTACAGACCTCACTTCACAGAGGCTTAAACTGACCATGCAGCAGCTCTGAGCAGCTCACTCAACTGAGTAACTCAGTTATTACATAGGGTTTGACCCTTTGTAAACTACCACATCCTAATCTGCTTCCCTGGCAGTCAGGGCTGGACCTCAGTTCTCAGGCTGCTTCTGCTAAGAACTTAGACCACTCATCAATCACACAGAGACTGAAGAAGAAAACATAAAATCAGTCTGGAAAGCTACCACCTTTCCTACAGCTACTCCATAAGCAAAGGAAGAAAGATTACAGTATAGGACTTGGCTCATTCCCTCTTTGCTAATGAAGTGCTAGAGGGGCACATAGGGAACTACTAAAAAGAAGCCTGGAGACAAATAAAAGAATTTTTAAAAAGGAAAAAAAGGAGACAAAATTACCTGCCTAACACCAAAAAAATCCCACTCCTGTCTCCGTATTAGGATATCTGAAACTGGTCATCATGGATGAGGGGGAAGAAATCCATCAAAATAACCAGCTGAGAGCATCTTCTTACTTGAAAACATGGGAAGAGATCTAAACTTCCTTGCTGTTTTAAAAAAAAACCTATCTCAACATGCAGCACGGAATTACCATTATTTGCCTAGTAAAGCTAAGAAACCATAAATAAATGACATGAAAAGCAATAAAATAATTGACACTACCTATTTTGCAAGAAAATTTTTCTTGATTTTTGCGCTATGGCTTGCTGGAGATTTTTACGCAAGCAGTTGTGGTGGTACGTTGTAGTCACATTTTAACTGAAGAGTCCATCATATAGCTCAAAATTACACTCTTAAAAAAAACCCCAACAACTTTATTTTATCTACTTATATTAAAAATTCTGTCAATACATAACACTTATCCTAAATAGTGTCTGGGTCATCTGGTATACAAAATGCAACACTGGACTTTTCTGATGAACTTCCACTTCTGGGTCACTAATGCCTCCAGTAGAAGCTCCCCGCAGCACCCCAAGTACCCACCGTGATCCCCAAATCCTTCCAAAACTGGGACAATGAGCACCTCTGGTGGCTCTAAACCTTTATGACTTGCTTTCACAAGGCTAACTCCTAACAAAGCATGCAAGGATTGCACCAGATCTTCTGGAAAGTCTTGCTAAGCCCAAACTGTTTCTTTCAAATGTAACTTACATAAGTTAAAGATTACTGCACCTGGGCAATAATGGAGCATCAAATACTGACTTAGCTCTTCAACGCACAGAACTGAAAAAACTGAATGGGGGACAGAGAAAAAATTTTTAAATAATCAGAATTTTCAGAGTAGTCTCACAAAGCCTTACTAATATCCATATTAATTAGTGACCTCCTCATACTGCAATAAATATACTTGTCAGCAAACCACTAAAAAGAGCAACAACCATATGATAAACAGGAGTCTTTCCATGAAGCCAGTCCATTAATTACCACATGCTTTTCCACCATTATTCATCATATGGATAATAAATGAGCCATAACATAAGGTTTATTTATCTTGTGATTACTTCCCCCTAGATCATCAGTTGCAGAGGTTTTATGGTACTGCTATATTCCATCAGTGCAAAACCTGAGCAGACTGTGTTGACCCAGTGAAAAAAAAAACCAGAACAAGAAAGAAACAGAACATTGCTGAAAAATACCCAAACTATTGCAGCTCAAATCTTGGTGATACAGTACAGACAGACATTTCAGAAATGTTCACGGACACAGACAGCTCCTTCAGAATGTTGATCATATTTATTCCTTCACAGAAACAGGCTCACCAAGCTGTTCTGTATTTCTGTTCATGCAGTGAAACAAGAACTGAGGAAACAGACTCCTTTTGGAAGCTACTTGCAATTTAAAACAATACTTTAAAATTAATTTAAAAATATTCTTTTGCAAAAGAATATCTAAAAAGACATAACTAAAATGAGAAAATACTTTCCTGAATTTGATTTTTCAATATCCTAATACTAAACTAAGTATTTAAATTGGGGGGGAAAAAATCAGAGAGTATCATTCCATTAGGATTATTTGTCAATGAAGTTACACTAAACTCTAAAAAAGAAAGAAAACTTACCTGTCATCAGAATTTTGTCCTTCAGGGAAATTTATTATAAAAATATAATTTTTATAATAGTGAGTTATCTTACACATCTAGATTTTCTCTTGGATATGGACTTACTTAATCAAGTTTCATTTGCTCATTCTTTTTATGCAGTAGTAGCTGTGACATTTTTCTAAATGGTACATCTCAAAAATATTCTTTCTTTAATATGTAAACATTAAAAGCTCTTGAATTCTCAGCAATTTTGAAAATCTGGTCATTAGCCACTTATCTAGAATAAAATTTTTAAAGGTTCTCACCATAAATAACTGCAAGTCCCACATCCAAGCTCTGTGTAGGAATTTTTGAAATCTCAGCCTATAAATAAAACCAAAACTACCTCACAGATCTTACCTTTCTGAAAACATGTAAGCTGCCCACAAAGCATGTTACTTCTGGCTGGTTCTAAGCAAGCCCTACAAGGAGCACCTGTGCCACGTTCACCACACAACCTGACCTGGTCTTCTGTCATTGTTAAGCCTCAGCAACAGTTTTGTTTTAACCAGGGTCATATGTCCAGGGCCAAGAATACATTCATTTCACCTTATATACTGGAAACAGCATCTTAACCTTGCTCCACAATTTTTTTTTCCTACCTGTCACTAAGAATAAATGTAATCAAACATCTCTTCACCTGTCCCATCACCAAACCAAAATGGCAGCAAAGTAACCTGAAAATGTCCCATAACACCCATAACAGATATAACTAATTCAAATCTCCTTTTTTGAAGGAAGATTCTGACTTTGATTCTGGAAGTAACGAAAGAGCAACAGTGTGGTTATCATTTTATTAAATTATCACATATTTGCAGACCTGATTCCAGGTGATAGTGGACAGACTGCAAAGGATTTTGGTTTTTAGTCTCTTAAGTATTGCTTTTCTCTTTTCACCTTTTTTTTTTTTTTTTGTGAAGATATAACCATATTTAGCTTTGAATTCAAAGCAGAGCGCTAGTTTATAGCACATAAAGATGTCTCTGAAGCACAAAGTACTGAATCAGAGAAAGGAAAGCACATCCCATCCTACAGTGGTGACATGAGTTATTTGCATAGTTGCCACAAAAGTAATAATTACACTGTAACTCAATAGGAACAATGGTAATTTCACAGTAGCTCATGTTGTTGTTATCACCCTATATCCTGATAACTGTGAAATTAATTTGTGGCACCACTGTATGTGTCAGCTTTAAGCTGTTCCCTAGGTAACATTACGCTACCACAGAGAAGGAACGCTTGGCAGTAAAATGGGTAGCAGCAGATTGATTATACCAGAAGAATCTTCCCTCTACATACAAATAACTTGGCAATCAGAGACAATGATGAGAAAAAAATCCTCCTCACTGCTTTTTTTTTCTCTTTTTTAATATTTAAAATAAAAATAAATAAATGAGTTAAAGGTACTAACTGACTTTTATTTATCCACTGGAGGAAAGGTGAAATAAAATTATCAAACTACCAGACTATATTTAGTGCCACTAACCCATTGTTTCAACTGCAGCCAAGATACAGTATAAAAAAGCTGAAAGTTTCCTCTCTCTTCCTGTAGTAATTTCCAACGTTAACCACCAAACTGTTATGTAAATATAAAAGCAAATAAAGCATTAAGACGTATTTAAGACAGCAACAAAGTGTAGGTTATGCTTTCATAAATAATCCTCACTTCATCTGAGTGGTGCAGTCCTTTCACTTCCAAACACTCAAAATTATTTTGCACTACTACTCAGAAAGGAGTTCCACACTAAATATAAAAGACAACACTGCCACACAATGCACAGAAATAATTACAAATTTACTGGTGAAAATTCAGTGCAGTAATAATTGAAGGTCTGGAAAGCATTAAATTATGAAATTTAACAAGGGAATTAATGAATGATTCATAACAATAAACAAAACACCGAGTTTAAACTTTCTAGTCATTCTCAGTCGTACAGCAGTAAGTATGAGGCTTTGGATTAAAGAAAGATGCTATTTAGTTTCATAGAACTTGGATTTCTTTTTTTATTTCTAATTCAAGCCTGCTTGTAGCATTAGAAATGCATACTGTAATGACTTGTTCTCTCACTGTATGTTTGTTTGTCTGCAAGGAAACAGGTGAAAAAAAATCACAGCATGTTACATATACTGACTCAGTGGTTCCGCTGGAGTTTTGTTACTGAAAAAGCAGCACCATCTCAGTGTCAGCACTAGTCATCAAAGGAAAGCAAGGTGTTGAGCAGATACTCTGATCCTGGATATCCAGG
This sequence comes from Sterrhoptilus dennistouni, assembly GCA_013397095.1. Lineage (NCBI taxonomy): Eukaryota > Metazoa > Chordata > Aves > Passeriformes > Zosteropidae > Sterrhoptilus > Sterrhoptilus dennistouni. The sequence continues at coordinate 1,526,378 of VWZU01018557.1, read as the reverse complement.
GACAAGCATGTTTTGTCACTCTGTGGTTTTGATCTCTGACGGATCCTCTTCTTGTGACTGCTGTCCCCAAAACCCCTGCCAGGTGATGTTCAAATAAGGGAGGGAGGGGGTTGGTTTGTTGGATTTTTTTACAATCCAAAATAGAGCTTTCAAAGGTCTGAAAGCAGCTGTAAGAGCCTAAAACCAGCTTGGACAATCCCAAACGTGTATTCTTCATTAAATACTGGCACACACTATGCCAAATTATGTCACTACTAAGAGGAAAATTTTAACCACCCCATACTTAATCATTCATCAGAAAGGCACTCTGATCATTACCACTATTGACCCAGGAATTCCTCCTATATCCTTTGCCAAATCAGCATGTACCCTGGTCCACTCAACACACTCTTCTTTCACTCCCCACTGTGTGAGGCAATTCTCAGGCACAAGGACCCTTAAATGCTGACAACATACACAACGCACATTTGCAGTCAGCAAGCTCACCATATTAACTGCATGGAGAATTTGCTGGTGCTCTCGATGCTAGTAGGAATTACTATGGGATATCAGTAGTGATTAATCCCCAATTTCAGCCCCATTAATAACTGTCTGCAGTTTGCTTTGCTGGACCTGTGCAGGGTCTTGATGCCCAGCTAGCTCAGTAGTCTTTCCCCCCTCCCAAACCTGACACTACTTCTGCCTGCAGGAGCATAGGCCAAGGCTGATGGTTGGCTGATTAACCTCTGTGCATCTCCTGATTTTTATTTTCTTTTATACACTCCTCACATGTCAGTGTTAAAGCGACTCCCACCAGCTGGAACAAACACAGCCTCTGGAACAACAAATACTGCCAATGACAACCAGCCTTCCATTTGCTGGATCAATGCTGCCAAAGGCATTCAGAAATGCTGCAAGAAAGGTGTATGTATGTATGTAACTAAAGACGTTTGGAAAGCTTTAAAAACCAGTAGTAATTATCATCTTTATTGTATGCCCAAACTTACTACCACAGAGAAAATGTCTGTGAGCAAGAGGTGTCAGATACCCTTCTAAGAATACTGACTGAAAAATGAGCAGTAGGGATTAAAAAAAAAAAAAAAAAAAAAAGCCTGATATGGAAAAACTTTACCTTTATAATCATAAAATCCAACCACATGCAGTACAGCTGGTATTTTTTACCTGTGATAGCATTCAACAGCCTGTTTGTAACTAACAGCTCTCTCAGCTCTCTGTGGTTCACAAAAAACCCCCACCAATACTGTTTTTAGTATGCACTGACACCCTCTGTTCCAAGACTGCTAGTGAGGCTAAAGATTAACTCCTTAATTGTGAACTATTTGCTAATGCTCCACAAGTGGTGGCTGCTCCTCTCCACATTTGAAACATGAAAAGATATACCACAGAGCTGTTTATAAAGCCACTGCCATGGTATTTTAAATGTATATATTTTGCTGAGGACTGTTCAAAGCTGTAAAGAATATCAATGTATCTTTAAGACAGATGCAGTGGGTTGATGCCACAGTGCAACAGTGCCACAGTGATATTTACTGACTTGGAGAATGGCTTTAATGCAACATGAAAACTAGTCAAGAATGAGACCAACTGCAAAAATTCTGATTCCTATCCAACCCCCAGGTCTCTAAAGCAAAACGACTACCAAATAAGATGCCTCGACATTTCTGGTTTCTCCCAGCTGCCAAATGGCTGATACATTATTACTTTCCACACTTCAAAAAGAAAGGAGACATTCTGTTACTATCATGCGATGCATGTGTTTTCAGTTAAGATTTTGGTTTAGATATATTCTTCCTCAAAAAATAGGACATTTTTGGAAGAACAATGTACATAATTTGATCTAATTAATGGAGTACTTCTTTCTGATTTCACAAGATACAGCAGAATTTTTTTAAAGGGTGTACACGATCTCTATCCAGACAGAAATTGCATTTGATTACTAAAAGTACAATGCTGTAAACAGAGCACCTACAGAGAAACTTTTTCAAATCTCTCTAGAATACCATAATATCTCGAAATAAAAATGTAAAATCCTTGCAATGAAACGACATCAAATACATTTCACAAGACAATTGTCGCATACATTCAGCGAGAGTTATTAGCTGGCATGCAAAGTCTTGGAATAATTTCCATTGTGCTTCCATCCAACTGTAAGCTTGACGCATTACCTTGGAACAATGCCATGTTTCCCGCTGTGCTAAACTTACTGAAACAAATAGGAAAGCAGCATTGCTGTGTTACATCCCTGCTTTACTATTGTGTAATTGGACCACACTACAGGAACAGCACTTTATATTACAAACATTGAGTTAACAGTATCAACTTGTGGCTTCGTGCTCCCAGCACATAAGCAATGAATTCTTGTTTTACATCAAGAATTAAATGAGTATGATAGAAGAGATAATATTAAGAGAAGTTGCATTTCAAGGCTGTGTTTTCAGTTTTAGTTTTAAAGCAAAATAAATTTTATATGTTATGACATTGTTATACTAGCAGGAGAAAGAATAGTTAGCAATGCCAATAGCAAAAAGATTACTCAGACCTTTGCAAATTAGAGGTAAAGTCTTCATTCACCCAGTGTACCCAAATACAACAAAGGAATAAAAATTGATCAAAGAAACAGGGAGTTAGTTTTACACTTCCTGAAACAGATTTATTTCAACTAAGAAAAAGGGGGAAAAATCATTCTGTGTAGTCCCTGCTGGTCAAATGCGTTCCTGTAGTATAAAAGGAAAATCAGGGATTTCATCTGCAATTGGGTGAAGAGTGGGTCTTACTCCTCTGAGGTGTTAACCAGCCTTTCCCTATGATTATGCCCACAGAAGGATGCGTGCCTAGAATGCCTACATCTCTAACAGTAGAAGATCCCTGAAAATGACTGTGTCTATGAGCAGTGTGGCCCAGAAGCAGAGGGTTTCTACAACAAAACAGCTGGCATTAAGCCTGACATAATCCCTCCTGAAAAGTGCTAATTTCAGCTTTTTTCTAAATCTAGTCCTGTAGGCTTGAGCAACCACCACAGACGTGTGTGTCCCTGCAGCTTCCCTGTCACAGCTCCCTGGCTGTGGGCCAGCATGGCAGTGCTCACCTGCCCGGAGGAGCACCTGGAGCCGCAGTGCATCCTCCCCAGCAGGCACTGCCCTGCAGCCCCGCACAGCTGGTACCAGAGCCCACGAGGGGACAGCGAGACACCCTACAGACAGGCCATGGCTGAACGTGTGACTCCACACAGGAGCCATTTGTGCTCAGCTAACGACCCAAAGAGAGAAGCCATGCCAGATGCAGCTAATTGTGCAGCTGCACCTCAGTGCAGGGCGAAAGATGCACTCAAGAAACATCTTCTGTTTAAGCGACTGCAGCCACAGGGCCAGCGGTGCTCAGCCATGCTGCCACAGCTCTCTTTAGTGGAACACATTCAATGGACCCAGAATCTCTTTTAAATATACAACCATTCCTGGTCAAGTATTTTTAAACAGCTCTGTATAGTTCTTTAATTACAAGAAGAATAATTCCCACCCCAATTAAATATTTAATCTGAAAAGCCACAATGGAATACCCTTCAGGAGAGAAGAGGGTTAACAACACCAGCAGTTGCCATGCAAGCAAATTTGCCATGGGAAGGCTGAGGGGTGGATACTGTGAGGCACAGCCCAACACGTAACAGCCAGCCATGAGCCAAGCAAGCCACTGTAGCTCCCTGGAAACATAAACTGTTCTACACGTGCTCAAGTGCACTTCTTCTTCATTAGAAAACCACAAATAAACAGGAAGAGATACTAGGAAATCCATTTTTTGCTCAAACAGGAAGATATATCAGGTAGGATAAAAAGAAATTTTTTAGTATAATTTTTCTTTTTCTATTTTAAAATGCTTCTCAAAGAGTGTTTTCTTGTCTATCTGGTAATACTGTCAGGTATCAATTTTAAAACATTTTTCTTCATTTGATACATCAACAATTGCAAAGGAAATGCTTGGTTAACACTAATTAATGACTACAAATGAGGAAAAATTTTCAGTAGGCAAAATAGCAATAAGAAAAGTATTTGTGGCAATAATCAGTACCATTAAACACTACTATTTGATAGTAGGAAAAGTAACAGAGAAACAGAAGAGTTTCTCTGTAAAGAACAGTCTTTACAAAGATAGCAGCCATGATTACTTTACTGAATTTAAAAAGTACTATATATAGTATAATAATCACTAATTTTAATGTGGCAATAATAGAAATATTAAATACTATTAAAATAGGAGTTTAAAAAGTAGTCATATTATTTTAAAATAACTTTCTTGTTTTAAAATATTTTTGTATTGTAATGGTATCAGATTATAAATCAAGTTTTTTGTAAGTATTCTGATGGAAATCACACTATAATTCTTTCCATTCCTTTCCATATACAGACCAATTATTAAAATTCATTCGAATGGATGCAATTCTATGGTGATATTTAGAACAGTTCAGGGTTTAATTTACACAAGAGACCGTTTTTTTTTCTCCCTGGGGACAGAAAAAAACCCAACAACAAAACAACCAACAAACCCAAAAAACCACAAATCACCTTGAATTTTAGTATTGGACCAAGCCAGAACTAAATGCTGAACAACCTAAATACACTAAATACATACAAACTGAAGCCTTCTGCAAATGCCTGCCCCACAAAGAACCTTGTCACTGCCAATACTCTGTGCACCTCACAAAGCACACCCCAAGACAAGCAGTCTTGGGCATTCAAAATGACAGGAGACATCACTCGAGAATAGTTTGTTCCTTTATTCTCTGTTACACCTCTTATATTTGTCCCACTCTGATGAGTGAGACATCCTGGAGATGCCCAGAGATTTAGTACCCTTGCCTTAGGCACCAGCAGTGAAAGCTTCTGGGTGGTGTCCTGAAAAACCTAAAGTGGTCTAGGCCTTAAATGACTGCCCATTAACTTTTCAACAGCAAGCTTCAATGAAATAGATTCCTATGTAAAGTATCTTTATTCTGGAGAAATAAGAATGGAAAACTGTTTCTGTTAAATTTTGTACCCAGTTAGCTAAACATATGGTACTGATTTCAGTATATCTTACTGAAAGAAGTCCAATACACTTCACAGTCTTACTTTCAATAAAGAGGTTGATTCCATTAGAACATTAAATTTAGATAATCTTTCCTTGGTCTCCCAAACCGCCTCAAGTAAATAAACAGGATTTAAATTCAGAAGTCTACAGGGGAAGGACAGATTAATTTTGATGGAAGGTAAATATCTTAGGGCACAGCTGGACCCACAGTTTAATCTCTGAAACACCCTCACCCCAACATAAAAAACATTTCTAGTAAAATGGATGTTTGCTCGTAAACCTAGAAACCACAACAGCCACTATAATATAAAGCTAGAACTCTTGAAAGGCAGAAAAAAAAGTAAGTAGCAGTAGCTAATAATAGTAATTATAACCAAGGGGTTCTAAACACATGTCATGGTTTAACCCCAGCCAGCAACTAAGCCTCACCAAGCCACTCATTTGCACCCTCTTGATGGAATGAGGAAGAGAATCAGAACGGTAAAAGTGACAAACCTCATGGGTTGAGATAAAGACAGTCTAGTAGGTAAAACAAGAGCTGCACATGCTAGCAAACGAATCCAGGAACACATTCACTATGTTACATTGGCAGGCTAGTGTCCTGGGAGGAGATAAAAGATTGTGACTCTGAATGTCTACCCCACACTTCTTCCACCTCCATACCTGTCTGAGATATCCCTTGGGTCAGTTGGGGTCAGCTGTCCTGGCTGTGTCCCCTCCCAAATCCTTGTGCACTCCCAGCCTCCTTGCTAAGGGGTAGGGTGAGGAATAGGAAAGGCCTTGACTCTGTGCAAGTGCTGCTCAGCAATAGCTAAAACATCCCTGTGTTATCAACAGTGTTTTTAGCACAAATCCAAAACACAGCCTCAGAGCAGCTACTGTGAAGCAAGCTGTGTCCCACCAAAATCAGCACACCAACATAATCAGAAAATGTAATGTTTACCTGGCAACAATGAACATATAATGGAAAGACACACTACCTAATAATGCAATTTTGAATGAAGATTGTATTTTTTCCTCAAATCCTTAGCTTTGCTTTGTATCCTGAACTCCAAAGAGAATGTACTCCAAGACACCCATGGCAACAGAAAGTCCAAGGTCAACAGAAAGGAGGAGGAAAGATGACACTTTTTCAGGCTTTTGAGAACTACAGTATATGTCTGAAAAGAAATAAGTACAGATATATGTAAAACGGCATTTGTAAAGACAGACTGGTTTCTGACTGTAGACAAAACAGTAGGAAATGTCCTTTGTTAAATACATGTGGAATGTGGTACTCTCAATAGGCTGGCTACAGATTAAACTAATGACTTCTAAATAAAACAGCATGAGCTTCGCTATCTTCCACTAAAACATCTGACTTCTTTGCCAAAGCTGCAACATACCCAGCTTCTGTGTACAACTTTAATTATGGTTTAAAATAGTAAAATGTACCTTCTACCTAAACCATCCAAAGCCCTGCAAAATAAAATCAAGCATCAATAATCCACAAAAAGTCATAGCTCATGGCAAAACCACCAGCAAATTTTCTTCACTCATATCTGTACTTTTTTTTGTTGTTTTTTTTTCTTTTTTTTTATTTATATTTCACAAACCAAAACCTTTTTTTGGACGTGTTTGGGCTGGTAGTCCATATTGTATACATTGTCGCTCTAGAAATCAAGAGCACTTTTTCCTGAATGCCAATGGTAGTAAAGAACAGATTTCGAAAATATTTTCAAACTTTGCATTTTAAAAAGCAACAAAGAGGGAACACATGGAGTGAACTCCAAATTCGAAGTAGTGCAATTTTCCACTCTGTTTGCACACGAGTGGCTGTTAGTCACTGAAAGGTATGATGCTGCACCCCCTGCATGCCACCTTTGGAGTCTTTGTGGTAAGCCATCTGTCACAGTGGTTTTCAAAATCTCTTTCACCACCAACATCAGACAACATCTCCTGCAGTTTGTTAAAAACCAAATTTTGACTGTAATCCAATTCTTTTCTTTAAATCATAAAACTAAATTGTTCAAAACCAAAATCAGGCTCTCCTCAGCAGAAGTGACAAAAAGTAGGGGTTTTTTTTTCTCCTCCTCTCCCCTTTGAATTATTTCTTGGGCATGTGATACACAAATACAGAAATTATGTATTTACCATACTCAGAACAGACTCAAAGCATATTTTGGTCACAGTAATACATATAAAAGAGTATATGAGAAACCTACAAGGTTTTATCAAAAATGTTCATGTAAGATGTTGCCCAAAGCACATTTCAGTATATCAACAAAAGTAGCAATTATAATGCAGTTTCCAAATCTATGACTATTATTTATTTTGCCATTTTACTATATTGCTTGCTATTTTGCTCACAGTGCTTTTGTTCTATATCCATGTAAGGGTTATATACTCTACAAGGTATAATTCAAATCTCTGATGTAAAGTAACTGCAAATCTACATTGCTGATTGGAATAGCAAAAAAAAATTTAATATCGTTTCATATTTGCCATTCAGAAACATCATCAATACACTATTTTAGGACAGGAGAAGTTGTATTTGTCAGTTTATCCTGGCTAGATGACTAAAGGAACATTCAAAGGAAAACAATCTAACTTATCTTGATCTCCTCCCCTGTAACATCTAAACAAACCAGACTATCGTTGGACCCAAAATATATATATATAACTCATAAATTAAAAATGAGAAATTATATACAGTATTTTGAATAGGCTATGTGGAGCAATCAGCTGACAAACTTGGAAATTAATTTTATTTTTTAAATTTCGGGGGAAAGTATTATGAAGCTGATATTCAACAGAACAGTCTGTATCACAAGCCCAAAACAAGACACTTTATAATTTTTTGATTAATATTTGAAAAATATATATATAAGGCAATGCAGTTACATTCTTTAGTGCAGAAGTTAAACATTATCACTAGTTTCACAAAATTTTCACTGAGTTATACCTGACACTTGAAAAAATGGACTTAACACATATTAGAACCTTCTTTTTCTTTTTAATTGCAAAATGAAATATGAAGTTCATTAATTCTCCATAGAAATGACAAAGACAATGCAAGTTCTAATAATTATCACAAAAATAATTATATTAATGTCATGGGTTCCTATACATGCTTGGTGTTACAGCTCAGCAGCATCTATCTGCAGACAGAAATTATTCCATGGCGGCCAGATCTGAGCAATTCATCCCAGGCTCGCAAAGAGTGGCTAGTGAGTGACTCAGAAGTTAGTTAGCCAGCAAAGAGCATGGTAAAATTGCATGGGCACAGCTTAACAGTGCCTTGTTAATGCCACTAAACAGCTTCTAGCACATAAGCAGCCTGGTTAGTCATAGCTACCCTTATCCAGGGCAGCCTTGCACTGCAAAGGCATATGGCTAAAGCTTCATCAATGCAACTGATGTTGGCAATCTGTTCAATCTGCAATGTAAACTAAGAATGATAGTGAAGTTCTGATTTCAAAATGGCACTCAAAATTAAACTAATATTAGCCATGTGGATTTTTTTAATGGAAGTACTATTAAAAGTTCTCAAGTGCTTCTAACATTCTGCATGCATTTCTATGCAATACCAAAAGTGACTAGAAACACTAACATTTTGCAGCATCTCCTCGTCTCTATATGCTATTAATAATATGATAAATTTATAAAATTTTGAAAATGCATATATAGAAAATAAAATCTAAGGAGAGCAAGTTAAGCATTCCCTCAACTCCACAGTTTTATGGGATTTTTTTGTTTTCACTCTGAGAACATCTCTGCAGTTAATTTTTTTAGGGAATATCTCTAAGCCAAATGCAGTCTAAATAAGAGTCTAAATCAATACGCCAATCAGTGGCGTACTTAATTAATACATCCTCTATGGCAGAGGATGTTTGTTTCTTGGTGCTGAGATAGATACATCAGAGGAACGTGAGCTGGTCACCCACAAAGCAAAGTGTTGTTGCAGTTTGGAAGCAGCGAAACATTTTTGTTTAACACATAAGAAGCAATCACTTGCTTTTCCCCAAAAAGCATGCCCCAAGCAGCATTCAAGTGATTGCACTGGAGATAAATGTAAATGCAGAAGAAAGTAGAAGAGAAACTTGGACTTACTCCCTCAGACCCAAATAAACACACTAACACAAGGCTAGTGGCTATTTTCATAGCATCATTAAGTTTGGAAAACATCCCTAAGATCAAGTCCAACCTTCAACCAAACACCACCTTGTCAACTAAACCACAGCACTAAGAGCCACATACAGTTGTTTCTTAAACACTTCCAGGGATGGTGACTCCACTACCTCCTTGAACAGCCTGTTCCAATGCTTGACAATCCTTTCAGCAAAAAAAATCCTCCCAGTGTCCAACCTGAACCTTCTGTGGCACAGCTTGAGGCCATGCCCTCTTGTCCAGTTGCTGATTTCCTGGGAGAAGCCAACTCCCATCCTGCTACAACCTCCTAGCAGACAGTTGCATAGAATGGTAAATTCTCCCCTGAGCCTCCACCTCTCCAGACTAAACCCCAGCTCCCTCAGCTGCTCCTCACAGGACTCACCCTCCAGACCCTTCCCCAGCTCCACTGCCCTCCTCTGGGCTCGCTCAGCCCCTCAGTGTCTCCCCTGAGCTGGACACAGCACTCAGTGTGGCCTCACCAGTGCTGAGTATAAGGGGACAATCCCTGCCCTGGTCCTGCTGGCCACAGCATTCCTGGTACAGGCCAGGATGCCACTGCCCTTCTTGGCCCCCTGGGCACACACTGGCTCGTGTTCAGCTGCTGTCAATCAGCACCCCAGCTCCTTTTCCACTGTGCAGCTTCCCAGACACTCTTCCCCAGCCAGCAGTGTTGCAGGGGTTGTTGTGACCCAAGTGCAGGATGCAGCACTTCACCTTACACCATTGGCCTCAGCCCATCAATCCAGCCTGGCCAGAGCCCTCTGCAGAGCCTTCCTGTTCTCCAGCAGATCAACACTCCCATCCAGCTTGGGAGTCTTTTGCAAACTTACTAGGGGTGCACTTTACCCCCTTGACCAGATCATCTATAAAGATAATAAACAGGACCGGGCCCAGAACTGATCTCTGGGGGACACCACTGGGGACCTCCTGCCCGCTGGATGCAGCAGCATTCCCCAACACTCTGGGTCCAGCTGTCCAGCTAGTTCTTAACCCAGCAAAGGGTGCACCTGTCCAAGCCATGGGCTGCCAGCTTCTCCAGGAGAATGTTGTAAAGCATTGAAGGCTTTACTGAAGTACAGAACTTTGGAATACTGGAATTCATTACAAAGACTCCCACCTTCCCAGAACATGAAGGATTTATTTGAACAGACAATCTCTGAGACCTGGATCAAGGCATTACTTCTCTCAATTTACCTTCTCTTTTGATTTACCTGAGATTGGTCCTATCTCAGAACAATTTAAGAACAACACAAGCAAGCAAGATAACATTTGACATGACATTTTCATTGTCCTTATTTCCTTATATTTCATGTCTGTGTTTCTCTAACTTTACAGCTCTATGAAGCATTTTAAAATGGGAAACCAAGTTACCTGACTCAAATATGAACCCATATTTGCCACATCTCAGGCCGGAGCCCTAACAAGATAGTAGTAACAACATGTTTTGTAGTTTGCACTGCAGACTTGTTTTGTTTATGTGTTTGAATTTCCAGCTTTTACTCTGCAAACTAATGAATACTTGTGAAACCTTGGAACTTCTTACACTGCAATTTTCTTGTGTTTTGCCCAGTCATAGAAACTATTTTTCAAATACATCTGAGAGTCTAGACCATATTAAAAGAAGCCTGATTATTACTAACCCCAGCTTGCACAGTTGTCAAGACAACAGTGAATATCATCATTAACAGAAACTGTTTCTAGCAAACTGGAAATCACAGTTGAAGCCTCACTCCCTTGTTCATATTATCCAAAACCATGTGCAAATATATGAATGCAAAAGAAAATTCTAAATGAACTTTGGTATCTTTTATACTGATTCAAACAGATAATAAATATGTTTCAGTTTTCTTTTAATAAAAAGATGACTATGCAAAAATACTCAGCTTTAATTTTCACTTGCAAAGCTTTTACACACACTCAGTGTTCACAAAACAGACCATATCCACCTAAAAGTAGGACCCATTTATGTATTAACACCTCATCAGCCTGACTGATTGCTCACTGCCTTAACCCACCATGGTGGCTTAACAATTCAGTTGATAAGCAAGCCATTGCAACACTAGATTCGGAAAAAGTTTCATTTGAAATGCTATGGCTTTGTTTGTCTGACACCAGGCTCATGAAAAGATATAAAAAAACCTTGTTGGACACAGCCGTGAGCAACCTGCTCACTTTGACCCTGCTTTGAAAAGATGGTCCAGATCAATGATGTCCAAAGCAGAGTATGTGCAAGACAAGCCAAGTCAATATGGGAAGAAAATAATTTCTGTGCAATTAATAAATTATTTTTGAAAAAAATTAAGTAGTCTTTATTTCATCTTTATCTTTTTTTTTTAATTTCCACTCTTCGGTGGGCTCTATAATGCACATAAAATATTAGTATAGTGGTAATACATGTATAAACATACAAATATCTGGGATGCATGCTCAAAAATATTTTGCTGGTACGCAATCAATAAAATGCAGAGACCACAGGTTTAGATCATCTTCAACCTCCCAATTTCATCAATTCTGATTCTCTCTCTTGATGACAAGAATGAATGTCTGTACACAGAGCGAACAGATTCAGCAGGAAAAAGAATTCCTGCCAGCTGATGTCTGCTGCTTTTTGACATTTGTCCTTTTTAAACCCAGTAACTCACTAAACCTTACCATCACAATTTATTACTATCTAATTTGATATTAATAACTGAGTTTGGATTTCTGCCACACTTCTAAAAGTCACTTTATAATTTGAGGGGGCAGGGGTTTCATTACAAATTTCGGACTCCTCAAGGCTACTCTCCCCTACTTTCCCAGAGGAATGCTTACTGTAGCACTCCACATTCTGGTTTCACTGCCTATGAAAAGTGTCAGCACCCAGCTACACCACTTCCTGCTCCTCAAATACTTATCTCTTTGCAGCAGACAAACTAGTCTAAAGCTCCTTTAAAATCCAAGATTAAGCTTTCTTGATGATTTGGATACAGATTTTTCTCAGTGATTATGTATTAAAATCAAATTGAGCTTTATTTAACAAAAGATCAGTGCTTTTACTTATGCAACCTGACATAATAGGTATATAGCTATATTTTTCTGCCAAGTTACTACATAAAATATCCAATTAATTTATCATATACACATTCAAGGTAAGCAAAACAATAGTCTGTCCATTTATAAGCTCCAATTCAAAAAGCTAATGGATTTTTATTGTTTACTTCAGCTTTGCAGCCGCATTAAAATATAGTAATAAATAAAACATTTGGAGTACATTAATAAAATAAGCAAAACATTAACTGAATTGAATGCTTTATGATTTTATGTGCAATCACAAGTAAATCAAATTCTTACAACACCACTCTAAATAACAAATAATGGCAAAACACTATCAGCTCATTATCTCATTCAAAATCTAAAATAAATGTAAAGTAGAAGTAGAGAAAGATCATAGGTTTTGTGATCATTTCAAAACCCTTCAGAAAGTTTATTTTGCATACATCTATATACATAAACAAGAAAGATAATTTTCATGTAGCCTTTATTTGAATACTGAGGAGTTGGAAATAGTATAAGATCCTTCTTGAATATTAGTATTTGTTTATGCAGAGCACAGTGATCCTCGTAGACTAGAAGTGTACTGAAACCCATATTAAATTGACCATTTTTCTCAAAGATGAAGTTAAAATGGAAGGTCTCGTTCCAAACAGGAGCACTGGGAAAAAGCGTTCATTGTATTTCTCATCTGGCAGACCAGTAGTACCACTCTGGGAAATCAGAGAGGATTTGGGCAGACTGCCCACTCAACTTAAGGCTCATCTGAGATCCACATATATCCACTTAGCTATCTAACTAGGATTTTTTGTTGCTGTTGCTTCCATGCCCACATGATTTTAGTGCTTTTGTCTAATGTGCAACCCTCTCCACAAGCTTCCCTTACCCAAAGCGGGCAGGTACCTCATAATACTGAGGTCAGCAAATCAACCTCCTCCCATGCCTGGTCCAATGTCCACTCTTGTCATGAAAAGGAAAAGTGAACTTGAATCTATAAAAAGGTACCATTTGAATTACATGTGTACAGATAATCTCGGAATCCAAACAGAAAAATGCAGACACCTAGTAAATGAGATGACTATACAGCAGTCGAAAGAACCGTACAACCCAAAATAACACATTTAGAAAAATATGTACAACTACATGCATATACTTCTCTAAATCAACATTTTGCACCTTTCTTGTGGCACTCGAGTATGTTATAAAAAAACACTACAGCATAAATTTAGTAAGTCAGATATTTTCTTTATCTCAAAATAAAAAAGCAACTAAGGAAACAACCAACCATATAATACTGACTGCAATTAAGAGAATTCCAGCACTGCACAATATCTGTCACTCTTCACAATCAATAACTATTTCTCAGAATGGCTTGTACACTAGCAGAAATAGCCAGGATACAAATTTATGAGATAGTAAACTGCTTTTGCACAGCAAAGAATCATGAGAATCTTCTAACAGGCTTTGTAACAGAAACATGACCTTTGAAATGCCAAAGCTCCCCTTGCTATTCAACGTTGATCATCAAAGAGCTGTCAGCTCCCAAGTTTTTAAAATATTATCCCTGCTGAGTCATGTATTGCAAAACATTGCAAACCTGAACACTGTTACAGGACAGCAGCAACTTGAAATCCAATTTGTTGGAAATACTAAAGGTAGCTTCATCTGCCAAAAATTCCCCAAATCTTTACTTCAAATCACTTTCCATTTACTGACACTACATGCAAGATTTATGTACACAAATGACTGACCACACTGGGAGAAAACCCTAAACGTATGAAGCAATACAAGCATAAAGCAAAAATCACTATTAGAAAGGTGAATGCCATTATTTTTACAGTTATTTGCAGCAAAGGTATTGAAATCTTCAGAATACCTTTTCAAACAGTCAGTGTACATGAGACCAGTATCATGAACATAAGTCATGCAAATCAAATCATTCACAGACATCCATAAATTGGGATAACAGACACAGTCAAAGCAAAGAGGTGCATTTATTTTTTCATGTAAATTCTTAGCGGGGTTGTTGTTTTTTCTTTTTACTGCACTGGTTCAAGTGTAAGAAGTTACTCTGATATCAGGCAAGTGAGAAGAAGCACTGTGTTTGTATCATTACACTTTACTATCCAATTTCAAAACCTTTAAATGTGAAGCTTATATAATTTTCTGATTCACAGATAATACTATAAATAACATCTCCCTGATTATTTGGTGAGTTACTTTAGAAAACCTGTCTTCAATTCTACTACCTTTCAGCATAGTAATCACTCCCTTTTCCAGGCACTATAGCTGGCAAGTTTCTTTGGAGTCCTGTATCCAGATACTCTGCAGTGCAAGTAAGGATGGCAGAAAATTCATCTTCTGATTAATTTTAACCTCCTCTAATAAGTATTAAGTGCAACAATATGATGATATTAAATAAAATATACATCTCTACAACACATGGAAGACTAGACAGATTTCTACATTCCATTATCAAAACCAGAATCACGTACTTTTGGTGATAAAATCAGAGTACACAGGAACTACATATATAAATAATCAAATTCAATTTAAAGCAAATACAGGTTTGTTTAAACACCATTGTACAAATGCTTTAACACTTACAGAATTTAGATGAACAATATTTTCATTCACTCACAGTTTAGTATAAATATAAAGCAAGGCACCCCTTAAGCATTTTAAATAACAAATTAAACATTTACATTTTTTACTGTGCAGTGAGGCTTAACATTTATGCAGCTTCAAAACCAAAGTACAGCCTCAAGGGAAGCCTCTCCACTGACAAATTAATACCTTAGAGAATAGAGCTGAATGGTGGCAATGAACTCATTTGTTCCCCCAATAATGAAGAATGACTCTTTCTTTACCACATCTGTGACTGTTGCTATGGTGACCCAGACTTACCTCATTGCTTCTCGAAGTGCTCCTCGTTCACTAAGAGTCGTGTGCTTGATGTCATCAAAATTATTTTCCAGTTTCTCACAGTTCTGCAACAAATGGACATATCCATGTAAGGCTCTTTGTACATGTATTAACAGCATTCAGCATCATGCAAACAAAACTGATTTATATTATATTACCTCAAATTATGCATTCTGTTTTAATTACATGGGAGTCATTAAAAAGACATTGAAAACTCAGAATTAAAGTAAACATGAATCTTATTATAAGGTTGTCATGGAAATCATCTTATACATTTTCCACAATGAAATTTATAGAAATTTTACTTTTTCTTGTTTAAATCTTTTTTCATTTATCTCTATGTGAGGCTACAATGCTACTATAACACACAGATGGGAGAACAGAAACCTAAACGAGCATTTTAGCATTATAATAAAAGTTATAAATTTTGTCCCAATAAAACAGGCAGTGTTATTGGAACAAACCAGTCATATTTAATTCTTATTTAATTTTTAAAACATAACAGAAATTGAAAATATTAATTGTTTACAGACACCAATACCATAATGTTTCTTCTAGATTAGAGCTCACCAAATATTTCTAAAAGTAATATGAAACCAAAAATTTTGTCACAGTAAATGAAGTAAAACTTTGATATATTCTGTGAATGATCACTAAATGTATGACTGGTTCCATTACTTCAGAGCACTGATCCTTATCTTCTGCTGCCACAAAGACAGTAAAATTGAATCAGAAGATGCCGGGAAGTGCAGCAATTTGTGTCTGTGCAAAGTGAGTCTGAAATACCAGTGAACAAGAATTCTCTAATCATCTTCATCTTCCATAGATAGGATTTTTATATTCTCTTGAGGCATCATCAATACAGGAGGCTTTTAGGTTGTTATTCCTGTTCTCCACAACTTTCTCCAATACCAAAAGCTACCTCTGGGAGGCATAATTTTGCCATATGGGTGTAAAAGAAACATGTTGCAAGCAGAGCAGTTCCTATTGCTAGCAACCTCGAAGGCAGGATTGCCAGGCTCTATATGTAGCCATAATTTTAACAAAATTATGGGCACTATTATTTGGTCATATTGCTTTCATAGCATTTAATAAGTGAATTAATTTTTAAGATCACATCTTAAAACTAGTTATAATAAATACAATAAGAGTTATCTATTGTTTTTTCTTATTTGCATTGATTCTTTATTTTTATAATTACATTCAATCTGAGGCTAAAAAGCATTACTGAAAAGGAAATTATTAGATTCTTGTAAATGACCTAGCAAGATATGTTAGCTTGTCCAATTAACATTTAAACTATCATTATTTTTAGATAAGATTATAGACCTTTTAATATAAAGTTTTAATGCTTTAACAATACATTCCTGAGCAGAAAAATTAACAGAGCTACACATATTTGGATCTTTTGACATCTTTTTTCTCCTTTCTAAAAACTACATATGTAACAGTAAGTCTTGTCCCACAGTTGAAGTTTGTTTGTTTATATTCCAATCAGTTGTCCTTTGCATTGCAAAATCATACTCCAAGAGTCAAAGGGATTGCAAAAGAAATATGGAAGTTGTACAATAAAGAATTCCATTATTCAGATCAGCATATACTGATATTCAGCTCCAAGCACATACAGGTGGGTTAGTAATTTAAAATATATAAAAGAAATCCAAATCAACAGTACTAATTCATGAAGGATTCTCGATTCATCAATACTAACATGCAAGTACCTGTGCAAGCAAAATTAAACCTCCCACCCCCAGGAAAATAGAAGTCAGAGGAAACATAATTTGGAATATTGCTCCAAGAGCCAATGTTTTAACAATCCTGTGTCACCAGCACCTTACAACAGGTTCAGAAATTCTGAGCGTCACACAACTCATTCTTGACCTTGTGATATAAAGCACACAAAAATGACAGATGATCCAAACAGCACAGATTTTTATGAAACACAATTAACTCATCTCAAGATTGTACAAGCTAAAATAAGTGGTCCTGTCCATGAAGAAAATGCTGAAGTAAGTTCAGTTGCCATTTGTCTATATAGACCATACTGTGTTAATTGGCTGAAGGACAACAAAGATGGCCCACATCTAAAGAAAATGCTGTAAACATTTAGCCTCACACACAATATACTCTATCTCAACTATACACCCAATATAAAAATTACCAGATAACCCCAACAACAACAACAACAAAAAATTACAGACTCAAAGAATAGATGCACCAATTCACTTGGCAAGGAGATGAACTTACTTCTACCATTTCTGAGAATTGTTTCAGGACAATATCTTTCTAGCTACCTTCAGTCAAAAGCTCTCTGCAAGGCACATTATTATGCACATTACAGGTACAGTAGTTGGAGAGCAAACCATAGAGTCAAGATGAGAAAATGAGCTAAAAACTGAGCCAGAAGCAAACTGATGAAGGGGAATGACCTCATAGGACCATGTCATCAGTTACTGCATTTGTACTGAACAGAGTGTAAGCAAATGTTGATCATACCCACTGCTTTTCCACTTACACAAGCATGCTTGATCCTCTCAGAGGAAGGAGAAATGGGTGTCTGAAATGCCAAATATACGCGTAGCTACAGGTGCATAGATGGCACTTCATGTGTCTGAGTGTCAGCTCACATGCAGTACTTGTAGATCATCTGAAAGGATATCAGTTTCTGAGAAAGGTTACCAGTACTAATGAAATTGTAACCATGAGAATACTCCGAAGAGTATGTCTGGGAAATGAAGAAACTTCAACAGACCATTACCACAGTGAGTTCTGTATTCTGAAGTATTAAATCAGCAGCAAAAAGTGAGCTCATTCTACTATCCATGCTATCAAATAATTCATATGTATAAGCACATTGCATAGGACAGTGTATTTTGGCCCATAATACATCGTAGATTTAAGTCTAATGAGCAACTCAAGTCCAAGGTGTTTCATTTTGAGCAGCAGCTAAAGTAAAAAAATCAAAACGCAAGCAATGAAAAAACTGCTTTTGGTGGCTCATTGCCAAGTGGCTTTTTTGTGGGTATAGATACAGTTTAGAAGTTTTAATTCTATGATTCAATAATTATATAGCAGTCTATATCTTATCGCTGTTGGCAGATCTATAGTTTTACATGATACTAGATTAAATATCATCCTTGAGAAGTTTGGGAGGAAAAATAAGTACAGAGTTGCAATTAGGGGCATGGTCATCATAAGTCAAAAAACCATTATATGGAAAAAAGCCACATAGTCTAAATACTGCTTCTTATAGGATTCTAGGATAAATACTTGGAATTTTTTTAGTGTACCAAAATGCAGGAAAGGGAAGCAAGTATTTATATTTTATCTATAAATAAATGGCTTATTTATCATATGAGATCTTAAGCTTCATGACAACTAGTTAAAAATGGAGATGTAGACAGGATATTCACAACTATCTGTGGCATCACACACAGCATACTGTTAAAATGTATAACCAGAAATGAGAAAGATGAATAATAAGTGTACGAGGATGAGGAAGAAGGAAGATTAATGAACAAGTTGAAAAGCTTTTCCTCTTATAACCAAAAAAATACAACTTTTTCCTGCTATATTTTTTTTGGTAATAAAATAAACTGCAAGCTTTGGAAGCAAAGACTACAACCTCACAATTCTGTACTGTCAGTTATTTTAAGTGACAAGTCCAAAGTACTCTTGACACTGGCTGAAATAATGTCCTAGTTTAGGCAAATTCAGGAGGAAACTTCCAAAGGGGTCCCTCCAGAAAGCAGATTCAAGTGGCCCCTCCCCAACTGGTTCAGGAAAAGATTTCCTTGGAGAAAAGTGGAAAAACCCTGTTTATTTAACATGCGAAGTACTTGAAAGCAGAAAAAAATTAATAATATTAAACAATAAAACCTCTCGCTATTCTGAAGAGATGGCAAATTCAGATATTCCTTGTCGTGGGGTGGTAGCTCAGCTCACTCAGTCTCTCATCAGTCCCTTCTGCATTGGAAAATGCCACGTCTCAGCCCTGACAGGCCACAGGTGTGAGCTCCCAGTGTTTTTCTGGGTTTTCAGTACACAGAAGGGCCCATCAATTCCAAGAAAAAGAAAAGCCACAGTCTGGGGAACTTCTCTGCCTCAGCCAGCTAAAAACTACCTAAAAGCAAAGGAGAGCTCTCCTGCTGTCCATGCTGCAGACAGCACAGTCTGGGAGAAGGAATGGGGGGAAACAAGAGCAGTGTCTGCAAATGAACTGCGACCTTCTTCTCCCCACTCTGCTCTCAGAGTCAGGCTTAAAGGTGCAGAACTTAATATCCAGCATAAACAGAACAGACAATTGGGGATATAAGCATCATAAAGTCACCGTAGGACAAGTAACCATCTAGTTCCAGTAAGATGGAAATAAAGAAACCCTGTAGTTTTAAATAAAAACCTAGGATATTCTGGCAAAAGTGAAGTCCTGATTTTAAAACCCATCTCTCAACAATCATCAGCTTAGCTTTTTTGCATATGTTTTTGTCTTGGATGAAAAAGCCTTCTTTGTTGACTTATTGGAAAAGCCCCTTGAGTCAAATGAAGAACTTTGCAGAAGCAGCTCAGAAACCAACAGCAGTCTATGGCCTGATGTCACCACTGAGGATCTCCCTCAATCACAAAACCAATGCTGCCTCTGCTCTGCCACCACAGGAGAAAGAGTCAGTCTTGAGAAAACCATAACTCAAACTTGCCCATTCTGTGATACAGCAGGGCTAAATATGACCCTACTCCCAGTGAAATCAATCTTTCAAGCATCAAAACAAAAGTGGGATCAGACTAAGCCATATCCTGCTACTTCAAATCTATCCTGAAATACTTCACAGAAGACTTTCAAAATTACAGGTAACATCTCTACACACATTTTGAGATAGAGAAATAAAAATCTTTTGTACTGACAATAGTGAAGACCTATTCTCAGGCAGCCTCCACCACTGGAATTGAGTAGATCTCTTATCCTTGTTGATATACTGCCAAATTAAAAGCCCTACTTGACATACCATCTCTCTTCTGTGAAAGAGGTTTCCAAGGTTAGTACTACAAATTCATTGCTTCTACATGGTTTTAGAAAATTTTCTTAGAAAGCTTGAGTAAATCTCACATTTTTAATGTCAAACATTCTGTGTATTAAACATAAGGAATGTACAGCAATTGAAACACACAACAGCTCTAACCTATTCAGTTCAGATTTACTATTACTGCTAATGCTAAAACAAATCAATTTTTCCTGTTTTCTTCTTTATAATCCATGAGAAAGGTTCCTAGAGTATGTTGTCTCAATTTCCTACTGTTTATGCAGATGAGTTTAATTTATTAATTTATTTAGTGTATTTATTTGTACCTAGATTTCTGAGTCCTTAAAATGAGACAACCTGGCCCAAATTCTGAAGGATTTACTAGCTCATTGTGATATTTTAACTAATTATGTTTAAGGAGGTAAGTTCCAACAACAGATTACCAAAACTTTTGGGGACCTACAAAATCTACTGTAAATACCTACATCTGGGACAGATTCAGCTGGAAGATTCTCAAATTTTGGTCCAAAAAGTCCTTAAAACTCCAAGTTCCACACACACTACAAGAGTGACCACATCAGCTAGCTCTTTTGAAAATGTTGGCCATACTGTAGACGTTATCTCCTTTAACAAAGTTGTAACAAAAAAGCTGACTATTTTCAGGGGACTGTGTAAAAAAGTGTAGAAAGCTGATTTTCATATTGATCTTCTTATTAATATATATGAAATGTTAACACAAATAATTACTTATTCCAGAAATGTTAACTATTTCATCAGCAGAAAACTTCAGAAAAAACAAACTTGTGTTTTATAAACCTAAAGCAACACTATAATAGTAATCTAAACTGTAATATATTGCTGCAAGGATAATTATTAAGGGAAAACACAGCTGACATTTTCTGATTTATGCAGACAATCAGAGATGGAGTCCAAGGACTGTGACATAATTATCTTCATGCTAACAATTTTTGTAAATCTCTTGACAGAATTTTAGCTAATTTTAAAATGCCTTCTGAAGATTAGCACTTAAAACTGTTGGGGAAAATAGCACAATTTATTAGCAAGGGTATAATTGTAAACCTTCCAAATACTCATTGTGAATATCATTTAGACAGTAACTCCTGCTTTAGCAGCTGGTATGTAAGACTCCAGTTTATGGAATCTTGAAACAACAGAGAGAGTAGAATCCAATTAAACAGGATTACATGCCAAAGAAAAATATTAAAAACAGACTAATAGTCAATTGTTATGAATTTGAAATAGCACATATTTTCACGTGAACTGTGCTTTACTTCAGTTAAACCTAAATATTCTTAGCAGACTCGTCTCTTGATTTGGAACAGACTGTCTTTCTACACTGAAACAACACAAAAAGCTAAATGATTCCATTGATCTTCTCTCAATGACTTAAGCTCCCATCTGCTATAGGGTAAAATGACTTACATATATTGCATTTATTCTAATGTTATTCAAGAGCCAATAGCTGTATTCCATACAGGAAGCCTTCTGAAACTGCCTTCATACTGAGCAACTAAATAACACTGATGCCATTTGCCAGAGGGCCTTACTTTAAGAGTAATTTTAAAAATTAAACACGTAAAAGGATTGTTTGATCCTATCTGTAACATATTATCATCTTTGCAATGTCTGCTTACTAAATTCCTTCTTCCTATTTGTTGTGACTCATTCTCAAGGGGCTCCTTTTCCAAAAAGCTTTAAACTGCTAACTGACCAGTTGTTCACAAAGGAAAAACAGATCCTTTAAAAAAATTTCAAAATACATACATATTCCTAATAGCTGCAGAAATTATATTGAGCCCTCAGGTATTTACATAACATTTGACTGTATGCCATTCATAATAAATGAACATTTGTTATAACATTTTTTTCATTACATGATACAGTCATATCGGCTAGATAAGCTCTTAGAAAAATATAGCTATTAGTACATCCAAAAAAAGTAGAATTCCAACAGAAAACCAGCCTAAGTGTTAGCAATCAAATAAGAATCAATAGAAAAATCATTAAATAGAACTATGGGATGCTTTAATCAATGCCTTATTAACATAACCATTTTAATTTTCTCAGAGGTTTTTTAGCAGTATATTAATTTAAGGCACTAAAAATAGCACATATGCAAACTCAAGAACGAGTATCACATTTTCTCCACAAACTCAAATATACTGCTAATACAGGATTGATACCAGGAACTACTGATGAATGTGTTCAGAAAACAGAGTTTTCTGAAACTGCAAGTGTGGAGTTTTATTAATAATGGTTACAGAAATACTACAGCCAAAGCAACTGGAAATTCTGAAGTGAAAGCAGATAATTTTGGATTTTTTTAACTTTTCCCAGTTTAAAATACGGAACATTTAATCCTTAAAGACAGGTAATCATATAGAAGTTAATTACTAGTTAAACATAGTTAACACTTTAGTTTGCAATTTTACTGGGGCTGTGAAAGATGTTCAATTCAGAGATGGCATTCTGCTAACTTCCTTTTCATGCTGTTTCACGCACAAATTTCAAGTGGCAAATTTATCACAGCCTTCATGCTCACATAAGGGTATGGTATCTTGCTTGAATTCAACCTGCTGTTGTCAGAGCAGATGCAGACACCACGTGTTTTGGCAATGGATAACACATCAGATAGTAGTGATACAGGGAGGGTGAGAAAAAACATTCTGAAAGGACCAAGCATGCAACACAAAGAATAGCAGACAAGGAACTCAAAAGAATAAAGAGATACAAAAGATATGCAAGGAACCAGAGGCACAGCTGGAAACAATAATGGAGCAGAGAACACAGGTGATGCCACTAACTAGACAGGACCATTTATAATGCTCCTTTCTCTTGTGACTCAGCTTTAAAAGACAGAAAAAACTTTCAGGGAGGGAGAAAAAACCTAAAACCTTTGCCTCTTACATTTTTCTTTCTCTTTGCAAAACAAATGTTAAACTTAATCAGCAGATGAATGAGAAGGCTTGGCAACAAACTCCTAGTCCCTCTGCGTCTGAAGGGACACTTTTAAGACTGCTTCCCTTTATGGGACAGGGTTCTGTAGCAGGGAACAATACACATCATGAATATCAAAAGCTTCATCTAAATACTGTTTCTTTTTTAATGTGGTTGTAGTCCTACCTTTTTCATCTTGGAGAGCCTGGTATTCTCAACATGAATTTACAATCTTTAACAGAATGAAGTTTAGATAAAGAGCACAGGCTCTTCACAGAATTCCTAAATATACCATTTCTACTTGATAGTGAAAATATAACTAATGACTAAGAAAAAAAAAATCCCAAATGCTATACTCCCTTCCTATTACTTTCACATACCTCAACCCTGCTTGCTTTTCCCCTGGGATTCTTTACTCTGCTTAGGCAAATATTCCGTTGACTCATTGAGATTAAATAAAATGAGAGTATGCAGGTAAAGACCAGACTCACATTGAGAATTAACATTTACAGAGCTCATAACCTGGGAAAAAAGGAAGAATCTTTAAAATGTAGGTAGAACTGTACTCCTAAGGAACAGATTATGTTCTTGACCTTCAACAAAGAGCATAAGGAATAACATACCCAAAAGCCCTTGCTCTTTTAGAGAACCCAAATGATTAAGAATTCAAGGAATTAACCCCACGTTTGAGAGTACTAACTTAGAATATCTCTTATTTTTCATGCATAGCTAAAGAATTATCAAATATAAAAGTTTTTTTAAAAATTAAGGTTACAATTAAATGCTTAAACACCATCCTGACACAGCACAGTCCTGCCTTATGTAGTGGAATTAAAGCAAATTATGTGTAACAGGCTTGCTTCCTCAGCCCAAGATGCCACCTCTCATCTCTTACATGGCACATCTTATAGTCCAACAGCAGTATTTTTCAGATAGGCCACAACAAAACATTTTCTTTCATCATGCTGTTGCCTCGGTATTTAAAAAAAAGTAAATAAAAATTTTCCCAACCAGTTCTGCAGAAACTAATCTGCTTCAGCTATTTCTCATGGGTTTGCATAAGATTCTTGCCAAAAACACCTGGGTTTGAGAGGGGTAGAGTTAATTTTCTTCATAGCAGCTGCTCTAGGGCTGTGCTTCAGATTTGTGCTAAAAACAGTGTTGATAACACAGGGATGTTTTAGCTGTTGCTGAGCAGCACTTGCACAGCATCAAGACCCCAAGCAAGGAGGCTGGGAGTGCACAAGGATTTGGGAGAGGACACAGCCAGGACAGCTGACCCCAACTGACCACAGGCATATCCCAGACCATATGGAGTCATGTTCATCACATACAGGTGGGGAAAGAGAAGAAGGAAGGAGGTTCAGAGTGGCTACTCTCTGCAATATGGTTTAGTGACCATGGTGGTATGTAGCTGAAGGTTGCAGTTGATCATCTGGGAGGTCTTTTCCAACTTGAATGATTCTATGAGGGTGTTTGTCTTCCCAAGTCCCCATTATGTGAAATGGAGCCTGGCTTTCCTGAAGGTGGCTGAACACCCGCCTGCCACAGGAAGTACTGAATGAATTTCTTGCTTTGCTTGCACATGCGGCTTTTGCTTTACCTACTAAACTGTCTGTGTCTCGACCCAGAAATTTTCTCACTTTTACCCGTATGACTCTGTTCCCCATCCCACCAGGGCAGGGAGGGTGAGCAAGTGGCTGTGTGGTGCTTAGTTGCCAGCTGGGGTTAAACCACAACAGCAAGATCATACCAAGGTCCTTCTCACCTTAATCTTACAGATCATGTCTTAGATCGTGTCTTTCTATTGCCAGTAACAGAAACACACACACCGCTCCCTTCCATGTACTACTTACTAAATTGTGTGCTCCAAATTCTCTCCTACCTCTGAAAGACTTACATAAAATAGTATTTAATTCCCCTGGAAAAAAAACTGAAAAGATTCTAGCTGAATGCCAACAGCTGAGGAACTGTACCAAGGGATTAGATTCATACACAGTGAACACTGTAGGATTTGTGACTTCTGGGCTCCAAGCAACCTAATGTTACTGTCTGGCAGAAGGAGTGGGAAAAATCCCATCCTCTGTCTGCTTGGCTTAGGAGAAGAAAACAGCAACATGTGAAATACTTCAGTGCTGTGACTGAAGCAATTCCACAAAAAAATAAGATATCTAAGATACCACCAGGTATCTGACCAGGTGAATTACCTGGGGAAGGGTGTATACACTTCTATTCTGGCTTACCGTTATCTAAAATTAGCATCAGTATCACATTGCTACTTAAGTAGCAATGAAAAAAAGCAAAATATGACACTGAGACTAAATTTCCTCAGAGGAATAATTGGAAATACTCAATTCACTTGAGAAGTGTCTATCCAAGTCAAAGAAATAAGTACTAGAAAAAAGACTGCAAACCAAAAGCCTTGTATCAAGACCTTGGTGCAGCTGTTACATGCTGGCATTTTGTTTCAGAGTTTCCATCACTATCATATCTCATGAAAGCCTGAAGAATAAAAATAGTAATAATTAAATAATTATTAAATAACAGTAATAATTAAATCTGAAGTTCATTCATTAACTATGGACACCATACACAAACACCCAACAAAATGTTACCTCAGCTCTTATGGTTTTAACTATATGTTAACTCAGAAGTAACTGTAGGTGACAGGAGACATGCCAGGAAAAGATACACAAGTGAGTTGACAAATCACATATCTTCAGGAAAAAAATAGACTGTAATTTGCCTTGTATTTCCATTTTCTTTGAGACTCAAAAGACATTCCTTGTGCTGAGATGTCCAGAAAAGCCAAGTATTTAAGCACATTTTATATTAATTGCCATCTAAAATAGCTAAACCAGCTATTCTGATTTGGAATTTTCTAAAACTTTCTCTCTGTTTTCAAAATACCACATAGAAAAAAAATTATGCAAAGACTACTACAATTACATGCATCCCTTACTGTGCTTAGCAATGAACAGTATCTCAAACCTTATTGCAAAAGATACAGTAAGACAGTGACCTCAGACTCTGTAATATACGTGGAGTCAGAAAAAACAAATGGAAGTGCAAAATAAAAAAAAAGGAAAGCATGAATAAGAATGCAGAAAGACTCACAAAGCTGGTTAAGAATCAACACAACCAGCTATTTTTATATATCATGCATCAAGCCAAGTGAGTCAAAACAAAAGCTTACACTCATTGCTAAGAAGGAGGAAAGTCAAGTCTTGGTGGGGAGGGTGTAGGAAAGGAACAACAAAGTAGGACAGCAAAAACACCTCAGATTATTTTTCCCCTCTCAAAAAAATATTCAGAAAATAGAGTTATGAGGCTATTACAATGGTTGCAGATCCTATGAAGTTATCACCATCTGTTGTGCCATCTATTTACAGACACACACGCATAATCAAAAATTAGGGAAAACTGCTCAAGTAAGTGCAATCTTCTTTGAAGATACCATGCATGTTTAACAAGCATCAGAATTTTCCAAAGAAATTTAAGAAAATAAGTGGTATTGATTTATTTTCTGTAGGAAATTACATGGACAAGAACCTTCCTATACACAGAAATGAACAAGGCTTATGTGTAGCTACAACTTTCAGCAAGGCATTCAAAAGAGCATTATGAGAATGCTGCTGCAATGCTGTTTGTTTATTCACATGTGGCTTGAGAATAACATCCAGGATAAACATAGTGCCTCAGGTCTCAGTTCCATTTACTGTGTTAGAGAGAAGAGCACTAACTACTCAATACCTCACTATGGCATTATGCACTCTTCTAGTTCTGTATCTCATTTATTGTCTTCTTTGTAAGGTTTTCACTTCTCTGGAAGTTTTTATGTTGCAAACTGAAGTTTTCTTCTCCCAAAACCTTCTGGCCTGCCTTCAGACAGCTCAGGCTGCTATATTCCCCTTCCTGTCAGGCTCTTGAAAATTGCTATGTTCAAGCAATTGTTCAAGAGGTGAACAATATGAACATGCCCCAAAGCACCAGCCAAGCACCTTCCTAGCAATTCCCAAGCAATCAGGGCCATACAGAGCCAAGATACACCAGAAGAGAACTGCAATGCAAGACTCCTAGATTTTAATTTGGCTTAAGACTCATTGGAGGAGTCTAATTTGAGTCCCACAAACAGTGCTCAAGACATTAGGACCAGGTAGCACTGCTCCTGAGCTAATTAAATGAGTCTCAGCCAGGCTGGCTCTGGCACAGAATTTTCCTCACATTGCTACCCTATTCAAGCCTATAAATGTCTCCAACTATTGCAAGTGAAGGCCTTTTAGTTCCCTGAACACTGCACAGGACAGACCTGCCCCTGCTTATTGTGTTTAACTTGGAGAGTATGAACCAACCACTCTCCTCTGTGCAACCAGTCCTGGACCTAGCACCCTTAGTATAATCACCCACATTTTTTCAATAAATTGCAATAACCTAGTTTTGAAAATGCTATTTCCAAACAGACAGATTGAATAATTTCTAAATAACATTGAAACTCTTACTTTATTTTTTTTTCTCTCTGGGAAACATATTGGACTTATTAATCAGTCCCCAGCTCCTGAGTGTCACTGCTACTATTGGGTATGTGCAAACGGAGTAATAGGAATGAACAGGATGATGCAAATCAAAAAGAAAAAAAATCATCATTTTTTAACATCATTACCAAATTTCTCTCTTTTCTTCTTGAAGTCATTTTTATATCTGATTTTTAATTCTTATTCCTATGCAGCAGTTGCCCTGTTTCCCTTGTGTATATACTGTTTGAGCTTTCAATTTTTAATTTTTCTTCAATAGTGCCCTATCTTTTCAATTTTTTTTTTCATAACTTGGGTTTTTTCTCTCCTGCTCTTATTTCCTCATGTTTACTTTCTCTCCCCTAGTCCTTACTAATTATTTGATGTCTCTTGGTCATTTAATTATGTGTCATGGCTTTTCCTTTCTTACATTTTTATATTGCATTCCTTTATTCCACTCCTGCAGCTCTCTGATTTCTATGTGCTTGCTTAACTATTACTCAAATGGCTCCAAGCAGGACACACTCAAACTGAAGAATAAATAAATTAAAAGAAAAATACTATCTGTGGCCATGTGGTGTTGCCTAGCAACACCCTCTACCTCTCTACAGCTTTTCTAGAGCCCTGGTGGCAACAGAGCTTTTCAGACTTATTGCTACAAACATATGCAAGATCCTTCTCACATTGTTTGGCTATTCACTGACAAATAAATGCAGAGGAAAACATAAATGAGAGAGAAAAACTCCAGAGAAAGCGTCAGAAACCGCACAAGAAATGGCCACCTACTCCAATGCATGCTGCCCTCTTGTCTCTGATGTACTCTGTAAAACACGTGCAACTTTTATGTTATTGCTGTTCACTAATACTACTACTGTTACAATCCTTGAGAAACAGAATGTAAATAAGATTTCTTACACAATTAAAATACGTTAAATTCAACGAACTCTTAAATAGTTACTGTGGATTAGTAACTACAGCATTACTGGCTGGGATTCATTTGCTGCTTCTGAAAGCTTTACACTAAAAAGACAGATAGCCTGCAGATTGTATAGGGTAAGAAAAGTGATCCAAGCATGGTCAAAAATGCAGTGGAATTATAAAGAAAGTGAAGTTTGTCCCCCAAAATTATAGATTCAATATTAAAAAACTGTCAATATTTATTACTTCAGATGTGACAAAAGTGAAAGCAAAGTGAATTCTTCCCCCAACGTTTCTCTTTAAAATACAAGTTTATGGGCTCCGACTTTAAAAGTTAGAACCAAATGCTCAGTAAGTCCACACTTCTCAAAGTATTAATGATTCAGCATAACCTAGACTGAGTTTCAAAGATACTAAGCTAGTTTCACCAACAGTTTGGTGTTTTCTTTTGTTTCGCAGCAGTGGAAGACTCCTTTCAATAAGCAACTACCTCTGAGAAAGAAAGTGATGAAATGATACTTGTTCAAGGGACTAAAACTGTAAGGATATTCGGAGTCTTGGAAGAGGAGTCGAAAACTAGAAATGCTAAAACAAAAGATAACTACACAATTTAACTAAGGACAAACCTATGATGAAGCCCACAAAATGATGAAAATGTTAACACTGTATTTCTGAAGGCCATCAAAAATCAGCATTCTTGCTTAGAAATTGTATATACAGCTAAATCAACCTCAAAGCAATTTGATTTCTGCATAGCACTTGCACCAGTAGCAAGTGAAAAGAAAGCAGATAAGAGAGCACACATCTTAAAAAGATATTTAACAGCATTAATCTACGTCTATCAGCTACAACTTATTACTTACTAAAGACAGGCTGCAAATTATCAATACAAATAAAAAAAGGACAGAAACTAACATTCAGATACACAATTAACCTCATTCCCAAAGTAATGATCGTAAAAATAAAAGGCTGAAGTAAGGTACATAGAGTTGGCTACAGAACACAGAAGAACCCATAGATCATACTGACCATAAAACAAACACAGGCATTGCAGAGTCAGGCACTTAAATTTAAAATGCCTTAAAACGGTTTCAAAACTTCATTTGGCTCCTGCACATACATGAAGCAAACCCAGTTTTAATTACACAGTCAGATGCTATTTTACATAGAAGTGTTTCATGACTTAGAAAACACAGCAGAGAGAGCTCACCTAATCATTACCCTTTCAACATTTGGGCTTAGTGTGCAGCCTTGTTTACTGGCCACTAACCAGAGCCTTACTTGAAGGCAGACCCATTTTCCCCCATGAACACTTCAGTGACAGTCAGCACTATGTGTCTAATGTGATTTAAAAGCAATTTATTCTACATACTATTAATCTTTCCTTTTAAAAGGTAGCAACCAGCATGAAGAGTCAAATACATGAGCATGCTCAGTCAGACCCCCCACCCAGTCCAAAACATTAAAGCATACAGGAGACTACAAGTGACAACTTGGACAATTAGAGTTAACCTCTTGCTGTCACATTCAGTTCACATTCAGATTTTCTTACCCAGTTCATGGAACCATCACCCTCTGATCAGCTGATATTCCTAAATCCTCTTCTTGCTTAATTCCAGACATTAAGCTCCTAGTCATTCTCATCCTCAGCCCTTGGCTGTACACCCTCCTAATTGCACTATTAAATTTATTCTTATCTTTTTTTATTCTAAACTTCAGTGTCACGCAGTTCTTTATGATGTTCTAGTTCCTTCTGTATTGACAGTGCCTGTCGACTTTCTTGTAACATGCTTCTAATATTTATGTCAAGCTCATTAATGAAAACATTAAATGTTACGAATCTGAAGACTGATCCTTCAAAAAGCTCTGCTAAAAGCCCAGCAGATCTTTATAAGCACTTCTCACTCTCATTTCCTCTCTAGCCAGGTCCTTATTCATGCTACTATTCTAATCTAAGCAGATGACACTTCATAATTAATTGGCAAAAATAAAAACCCAAAACCCTTGTTAGTGTGTCACAACTTATCCCTAAGAATAAAGCCAATATGCATTATTCTATCTTCCACTTTCCTTAATGCATTTAATAAATCTCTGCTTCAAAATTTGTTTTCAAAGTTCTGCATGCTGCCAATATGAGAGCAACAGAGCAAGAGTTGCCCATCAATTCTCTATCTTTTAACACACATAAACTGTATTGGCTATTCTTTAATCAAGAACTTGCTCTATTACAAAGCTCGTAATTTCACATGTCAATTCTTCTGTGCTATT
Organism: Sterrhoptilus dennistouni; assembly: GCA_013397095.1. NCBI lineage: Eukaryota > Metazoa > Chordata > Aves > Passeriformes > Zosteropidae > Sterrhoptilus > Sterrhoptilus dennistouni. Next base: position 1,495,543 of record VWZU01018557.1, on the reverse strand, counting down.
TTTATGGATGTTGTTCTGTCCCTTTGACTTCAAACATAAAACACTCCAAGTTTCCCTTCTAGCCTGTCTGGGGTAATTTCCACTTCCGCACTTTTCTGCCCATTTAGCAACCCCTTGCTTTATTCCCATTTTACTGAAACTAGGACAACAATTTACAAAGACTTCAGACAATACTAGGATGTTTAATCCTTCAGACAATACTAGGATGTTTAATCCTATCTTCACACCGGCTTTGCTTGTTCTTTTACTTCTTTTAGTTTAAATAGCTTAAGAATCTTCTACTATTTGTTTTATATAGCTGAATAACCTTTTACTATTTATTTTAATTTCTTTCACCCACAGTGACTCAACTTGACTTTTGAAAGTTCTCATTTTTCCTCTGTATTTCCTGCTTTGCCAATCAATTCCATTTTATTCAACTCCTTATGGGTAATCCTCATAGTCTTATTATTCTTTTTGAAGTTGTTTTATAGTTCAGTGTGAAAGTATCCATTACAAGTTGGGATTCAAATTCCAAATAACTTTTGCATATTTCAATTAATAATAATCATCTCAAAAGTAATGTCTTTGAACTGTTTAGCTCAGTTCAGAGATCTAAAGTTTTCTTAACTTCTGATTCTGTCTAGAAAACAAATTTCAGCAATTCTTCTATAGAATTTATATTGAACTAACTTTTTAAAAAAAGATGAAAATTATACTCTGTGTTTATTCTATGACTTCATCCATTTGCTAAATTTAGGGACAAAGTCCATTCACATTCATACCAGAATTGGTAAGAGTTGATACTGCTTTTAAAATTCTGTATAAGTGCTTCTGATGAAATGACTTTAACTAACAAAGTTTGTCAGTTATCACATTAAGAATACTTGCGCACTACCATTATTAGGATCTGTGGCTTACAAGCTGCATTTAAAAAGTTAAAGTGTCTTACAATCAATGACTTACCTCTGTAATAGATCACAATCAATTCCAAGTACAGAAAGTGGTGAGGGTAAAAGAATGAGGATGGTGAACTTCAGAAAATATAATTTCTGGTATGTCTCCTGAGAGTCAGTAAAGGAAAGCAGGGGAAAGAGCAAACCCTACAGAAATTCAAAAGGGGAACTATTCCTAAGCAAAGCAAATAAAAAGAAAAAAAAAAAAGGAAAAAAAAAACAAAACCACAAAACCACAAAGAAACAAAACAAAACAAACAAGAAACAAACAAAACAAAAAAACTCAGCCAAAAGAGCGTTCTTAGCACACCTTTATGATCATACCATGCCTCCCCTCAATGGGCTGGAAATCAAAATCATAAAAGCAGGGAAACTATGACACATACCTAGAGTGGATAAATTTCTAAGTATAAATGAACTGCATAAATGATGGAAATAAAAAAAGAAAGTTATGCAAATTTAAGTTAAAAAGGAAGAGGAAAAAATTGTAAAACTATAGTAAGAAAACTGTTCTATATACATGAGAAGCAAGAAGAAAAAGAAGAGAAGTACAGATTATGTACAACAGAGCAAATAAGTGATGCAGAATCAACAGCCCTCTCTGCTCTCTTTATGAAGACAGCACAGTATAGCCACAATTACAACTGAAAAAAAATATTTTTAGCATGAACATGGGATTGCAGGCTTGAGCACAGAAAAAAAAGAGGTTTGGTAATTTATTTTTTTTAATCAGACTGATGCAGCTCATGTATCACTGAGTCATCGAGGAACTAACTGAAGCAATACATGGACCACTATCAATTGCACCTACTAGAAGGCTTATGGTTTCAAAAGGTCAGAAGAGACATACATAATGCTTCCCTTTACAGAAGGGGATTAGGGGGGAGGGGGAAAAAAAAAAGTGAAAACAGAAGATGTGGCAAATCTAGAATAATTACACATATGTGTAACGTTCTGAAGACAGCTGGAACTGCTGGAACAGGGACATAGTCAGAAAGACTTGTGAGGGAATATGCCTCAACAAGGAGTCCTAGCATCTCTGCATACTGAAGAATCTCCAAAAATTATTTCTGATCACTGATTATCAGTGGGAAACTATGTCTATATTTTCAACACTATATTCAAACAATGTATTAATTTATAAAACAACTAAGTTTTATAACCATGTTGAAAGTCTCAAATAATTCCTGAGATTCACCACCAAAAATGTAGGAGTTCCTGAAACCAGGACACTACTGTAAGTAAAGAATACTGAATATTGTAAGTGATGAGGCAGTTACCTGCTCTGCACCTGAGAACTGCACATTGTGATAAAAATGCCACAGAAACTGATCAAGAGAAGGTTTTTAAAGCTCCTGGACAGTTCTGTTGCATTAAGATACTTTTGCAATCTCCAGTCTGTTACACTTCCTTGCTTCAAAGTGTGAGGATGTCAGTGTCCTTTATAATATTACACTATGATGATTTTTTAAAAGACACTGCTTTTTGTGCCAGCTCTGTTCATTCTTACTTAAATCAAGCAAATCTTTTTATTTACATATATGACTGCATTTTTGATATGCATAAAAGAAGTAATGGACTGGTACTCAAAAATTTTGTCCAAATATATGGCAAAGTTGCAGGCAACCTACAAGCAGGGTCTTTTAATGAACACTTCACTGCATGTAATATTGGCCAGTGCTACAAGCCCTGCTTAAAATACCTCATTCAGCAAGCTATCCTGCTTTCTTCACACTAAAATTGGTCTCCCAGCTCCTTTTGCTTCTACTGAGCAGGTGTCACCCAGGACTTAGATACTATTAATAGATCTGGAATAATTACCAACAGGCTAACAATGGCACAGGATTCTCTACGAAACAGTGTATAAACACTTACAATTTCTCAAGCTAAGGCTCATGACCATTTCTAAACAGAATGGCCTTCACTATAGGAGAGGGAAGTCCAGTAGAGGAAAGAGGAATCTTGTTTTCAGCATAGGCAGTAGCTTACAAAAGAAAAAAAACCAAAAAACGTGTGAGTAGGAGGTCTGAAGAAAGAGAAGCTAGTCTTGATACTTTTTCTGTTTTCCAAAAAAAATACAGTGTAAGAAGGCACCTTTATCTCCACCCAGTAACCACAGGAAAGTACACAGAAATCCACATCTGAAAGAATACAATACTAAGCAGAAGTTGAAAGCTAACAGTGAAGATAGTTTATAATCCTATCTCTACTCTGATTTGCTCAGCTTTAGTGAAGGGCAAGGAGTTGGACTTTACTAGAATTCAACACTTTAAGTGAAGAAGCATTTTTCATTTTGTCACAAGTATGTGCAAAACTAAACAATTTGCATCGAACACTTCAGTTTTGAAATGGTTAAGATCAGAAATACACCTGGACCTAAATGCTGCTCACTAAATGGTGAATGCTGCTCCACAGAAGAGGAATCATCCAACATCAAATAAGAGGAACACCAAACCCAAAGAACTCTGAACAGCAGCAGTTAAAAGGTTAGAGGTGGTTTTGCACAGCACTCAGAAGAGCCAAAGGGTGAGAAGGAACCTTTTGTGCAGTACTAAGAAAGCATTTGGCACAACTTGCCATCACCTGGTATTTGCAATTTAATACACAGAAAATATGCATAAAACCACTAATTTGTTGCATCCAGGCAAGTTACGAGCTATTGAAATATTCTAATGAAAACACCTTAAGATATTGAAACTAATATAAAACACAGAATTCAAGGAAATTTATAATATGCATTTCTTAGAGCAAGTATAAGCAACATCATATATAAACATGTAAACCACTTTATTCCAGTGAAAGGGGTATAAATGCCAGCATATGCTATCGATAAGAGAAAATGCAGAGTAATTAGTTAATCTAAAAAATGCATGAGTAGGAATTTGACTGCTAAATGATTAAACTGGTACATTTTAAAATGTGTATTAATATTTAATTATTGACACTATGAGAAAAGAGAAAATCTCTTGATGTTACTTCTCAGCTCTTTCTGATACTCAGTAACACATGTATTATTCATATGAATAGTTTGTGCATATACAGTCAATCACTAGTTAAATAAAAGAATCATTCTCAAATTCCCTAATCACCTCAATAGATCCTAACGCAATATTTTCCACATTTGGGAATCAGAGCGTTTTATTTAAGAAATCAGTCTGGCCATGATGAATACAGCACGCAGCTCGAGCAGACATCAGTTCAAAGAATCAGATGTCAAAGTGCTCCCTCTAATGTCCCTTAATCATCACACCAATTAGTGGTTGAATAGTGATGTGATTAAAAAGACTGCTGCTATCCTATACCTATTCAGACTAGTAGAATTCTACATATGTTCTACCAATTAATGTTTGAATAGAGCAGCGATTAGAGAGACATCTGCCATTGTATACCCATTCAGAAAAGAGCTAAACTTGCATATTCATATGCAATGAAGACAAAAATAAATATTTGCAAAGGTAAACTATACGTTTAGATTATAAATATAATTGAGTTGATTTCCTTTAATGAGTGTTCTCTATTTTACAATATTTGGAATTATTTTTTATTTATAAATATAGATTTTTTCAGCAATACATGTCTAGAAATGGACAAATTATTCACTGAAAAGGCATTTATTCATTAAGGTTCCTGATTTCAGGCCTTCGGTGTACTGGGTTTCATATCTACTTGTTTGCAATTTGCACTATTTCTGCTTCAATCTATCAGTTATTTGTGAAATGCTAACTTGATTTTCTCTAAGCATGATACTTGATTGGACACAAAAATCATATGAAGTTTTTCCACCTCACCGGAAGTCAACACTTAAGAGTAACACACTGACTATAGCTGAGAAAAATCATCTTGTTTATAGATTTTTCTATGCAAGCTTGGACATTTGTACATCAAGAGGTACTTACATACCCTTTTTTAATAATTTCTTTATACAGTTTACATATAGCAGTGACAGCCACAGAAATACTATCAAAGTGAAAAGCAATTTGAAGTTTTAGCAAGCTCTTATTACTACTGTTCTAAGGGAGTACCCGTGTCCTCTGAATGTAAAGAGCAACATGAGCTCTTGCAATAAATTGCAGATCTCATGCTCCATCATTAGCACAAAGTAATCTGGCAGTTGCAACTTAATGCTGCACAGAAAAAGGCAAGGTGAAGAATTTGGTTTTCTCTAATGGCTGTAAAAAATTATAGTACAATTAAAGTCTCTTTCCCGAAGTGAGCCGTAGCCAAAAAGAAAAACAACAACAACAACAACAACCAGGCGAGCATCAAAATTATTTTGTTCATGGAAGAGGAGCTCTTTTTGCACAATGCCGATCAGGCTTAGCACATGTAAGGACAAAGAACAATGCTACTACTGCCAGAAAATCAATACTATTACAGGTTATGGCAATTAGCTACAAACCAATTTAAACCCCATTTCCTTTTCACCTTCTTGTCGTGTTGAAATACTTCCAGCATTTCGATCTGAAGCAAATGTTACAAATCTTTCTAAATTCAGAAACTGAAGAAAATCTGAATCCACCACACAGGTGGATCTATATCAAATTCTCACCTATCCTTAGTAGGCAACTACAAGATTTCATTACCAAAAAGAGGGCTGGACTAAAATATCTCACTGAATTCTCCAGTGACAAGTCAATTTATAAAACTTTGTGGAGGTGAATTTCATTTAAATGACAAACAAAGACAAAACAAAACTCATCCCATAATGCTTAGAAATCCTATTCATAAAACAAGGAAATCAGTGTGTTGGGTGCAATGCAAACGCACACAATGTGTGCCCCCCTAGCTGGTGATCCACATGTTGGTAAGCATAAAATACACACAGAAATGGAATTACAAAGAGTTGGAAACCACAAATGAAAATATTAATCCAAAGTCGAAATAATCCTGAACTACTTAGGAAAGACCTGAAATCAAACCAAATCCTCACAGTTTCACAGTTGATGCCTTTGCTTTTGTTTTATCTGTAAATTGGTTATCTAATGCGACCCAAATTTTACATCATTCTTTAATGGTTACTATTTCAACAGTCATTTCAAAACTCTTCTACTTTTAATTTTTTCTGGATAACAGAAATTTTTGTTTCCCCAGATAACTAGAGGCATCTGTTTATACCCCTTTTCAGCATGACTCATGAGAAACAAGGGTGTTAATGCTTAGGTCTAACACTGTTACTGAGGGTGACACAGCAGAAAACAGTTTTCCTACTCTGATACAAATCTCTGAGTTAAAATTTCTGAAGGAAAGCTGACTAATCTTGTACCTACAGCTATAAATAATTTTTACAGCAACACTTGGTTGCTAACATAGTAAATAAACAATAGCACTCATTGAAAGCATAACTGAACCTTCTTTTAGGAAAACACTTTTCCAGTGCTGAGGAAAAGATATTGACATTCCGTTTCCACTTCAGAACTCATTAAATGGGTAACCCAAAGTGTCTCAGAGCAAGCTAGGAGTTAAAATTTCACTTGTGTAATTATTCTGAAGAAATATGTAAGTCTGCCATCTGGAAGTGTATTAGACATTACAAAGTCACTGTGTGCATGCCTCAGCAGGTGCAGCTTTTGTTCAGAGTTTTGAGGGCTGTTAATTTAATTAGTTTTGTATTTTCATACTCCCACCTTCCTTTCAACAGTAGTTCTGCAAAGGCAGCATCAGAAGAGCTTTAAAGGAATCCAAAGCTAAAAGCCAAATTCAGATTTTAAGAAAATGGAAACAAATAAAGTTCATATGGACTTCAAATGCAGCTTGATCTATTCATTAGCAGGCCTAAACATTATCACCAGTGGCTCTTCAGACCAAACCAGAAAACTGTTCAATTAATCCTTTTCTACATTAGCTTTCTTAATTTAAGGAGGCAAGGAAAGGATTCAACCATTTTATCTATTTCATTAAATCCACTCAAAAAAAAAAATCCAAAGAATATAAAAGATCTCTCATTTTTTACTGATGTCTTTTATGTAATGGGAGACCAGACAAATATTTGATTTTTTCATTCTTCAGGGCTTTTTCTGCTATAGTAAGCTAATAGTAAGCTATGTGGTAAATCTTACACAGTAAGAGTAAGCTACATATCTCTGAATGAAGAAAAATTTGTCAGTTTTAAAAACTAGGATCATTACCCATCATTACCCATCGAAAAATAAGGACTATCCCTTTACAGTTCCTTCTAGCACTTTACATTTCTTATAGGAGCTTGCAAACCAAAATACGTGATGTTTCCACCAAATAATACATAATAATGCAGTATTAAAACGATCTGTGATGAAAGTAGTTACATCTGCCCATGAACACACTTTTTTCTTTCTAACTTTTAATCCTGTAAACTGCATCCCATGATCAGATTTCTGTCAGGGCAGAGTGCTAATAACTGCACAGATCTCCAAGCAGCATTACAGAACTATAAAACCAAATTGTTTATTAGATTGTAAGCCTATGCCAAAACATCATCCTGCAATATTTGACAATGTTCAGAATTTCTTTCAACTGAAAAGCCAGACAAGGCACACAAGCTTGCAATGAACCCAAATCCATGGTGTTTGCACAGCCCAAGAAGCTCAGACTTGGGAATCCAGGAATATTTGAGAAACTATGAGGTACACACATTCAGCTAACAGCAGGAGCATGGGAAGAGAGACAATTTCTAAAAAACTACGCACTTTCTAAATCACCAGCAAATATCAAACACTTTATGAGTAAACTGAATACAAACACCAAGCAAGGCTGACATGGAGAACAGCTCAGGGAGAACAAAGAGCAATTTAAAAGCCTAGATGCTTTAGGAAATGTGTGTTAACACACCCATTAGTAAAATATCTCCGTGAATGTTACAGTTTAACTAACCAGGATAATTTACATTGGAACAACTAATTACGTTACTACACAGATACCCACCTGCCCTGCTGCATGGACACCTGAGCTTCCTAACAAACAGCTTCTGAAAACAGTTTACAGCTCGGTATTGATTTCAGGTCACCTGAAAACATGAAAATGTAAACTGCAGCTGCCCAGGAGCTGCTTGCTAAGCAGCCCAACATTCTCTGCAGCAGGAACAGACAGTTGTGGGCAATATCTGCATCAGACATCCCAAAATAATCCAAGCTCACAAACAGAAGATTTTTATGCACATAAGTTTCAAGTTCATGTAACATTATCTAAGCCAATAAATACAAGAAAATAGGAATGTCAGCTATAGCAAGAAAGAGATTCTTATAATCAATACTATAAAACAGGAAAATGTACTAAGAGCATTGCTGAAACACTAAGGATATCCTGGGTTGGTCCTCCTAGCAAATATCTGTTGTTCATACTGGATTTCATGATTTTACGAAACTGAGGAACTTTGTGACATTTTTGTTTGGGTTTGTTTTTTGTTGGGCTTTGGATGACATATTTTTAATTACAAACAAAATTAACTTCCTACCTGAATTTTCCTTTTAGTGGGAGAAGGTGTTTTGACAACACTATGAAAAGACCCCAATATCATTATACCCATAAGGGAACTAGTAATCTACCAAAAAGATTTCTGAATTTAGAGGATAATGTAAGACAAGCTGTAGGAAGACAGTAAAAACACTACAAACCTTCCAACCAGATGAGAGATCAAAGAGACAAAAAAAGTGTGATAGGATTAGTCAAATACCACACTGAGACTAGGATTTCAAATACCTAGAAGAAAATGATGATATCTAATGGCAGAAAGATATCTGCCATATCATCATATCTGCCAAAAGAAGACTAGAGACAGTTTACAGCAAGAAAAATATTTATTCCAAAAACAACTATTTCCTGAAAAATACAATGCACAAAACTTAAAATCCAGAGTCATGCTTTAATCTAAGCTTTACGCACTTATTTATAAAATAAGTACATATGACAGGCTCTCCTATTTCTGTAGCAAAATAAAATTAGCTTTAAAAGTCTCAGAAAGGATAGTGAAGTGCTGCTCTGCCCAGTGTGACTCTTGGAAAATAGAAAGAAAAGGAGGAAGTGGCAGAAGAGGCTACCCAGGGAAATCAAGGGGCTCAGCATGGCTCAGGATGTCATACTTGAGAGGGACCAGACTCCATAACAAAAGCCACAAAAGTTGCATCAAACACTTTCTAAAATCACCAAAAATGAAGAACGCATAGAATGCAATAGGTTCTGAAAAGTAAACAGCTCATCACAAAGTAACTTTGTATCTACAGGAACAAACTAGAAGCCAAATGCAGCTACTGAATAATACAAGAATCTCTTAATTTATTTCTCCCACAGCTGTGATTTCAGCCTCAATGATTGCTCCAGATGTGATGACAAACATGTTCCAGATGCAATGATAAATGTGCACTTACTGAACAGTTTTTGTCAGAATTCCTTTTCCATTGCTTCTTGACTTGTTTCTTTGTTGCAGTTGAATGAAGAGTTGCATGTGTTTGTTTTCGGGGATTTAAAGCCAGAATGTTCTGTAGAAAAAGAACAAAAGACATTAAAATATAGATTAAAATTTCTATAAAGGTTCAAAGACTCTTAGATCACACTTTACACATTATTTACAGTGCTAGGTAAAACCAAATGCAATTATTCAACATTATAGCCCAACTCCATACTAATTTGTTTAGATTTGTATTGTCCACACAACTTAGATGATGAATATTTAAAGACATTTCTAGGATTACTAGGAAACAGAATTATATTTAGTAGCTTTAATAATGGTTTCCATTCCCAGATATTTTTTTATGTACAGCATATGGAAACACATAATTCTGCTTCATTGTATCATTCCAAGTAACACTTGTAGAGCAAAACAAGCAAAAATATTTTAAAATATCTGGGGTATTTCTGAATATTTCATCATTTCAGTATAAACTCTGACTTCCCAGTCAAAATAATATCCTTCTAAGCCTCTAGAGCTTATGAGTTAACTCATTTATCTTAAAATTCTTTTGTTTGCAAGGATACAAATCTCAGGAACACAGCCATGCTTTTAAGTCATAGTGGTGGTCTGACAACAGAGGTAGAATGAATTTTGCAATGTCTTTCACTAGCCTAGCGTAACTCAACAAATTACATCCAATTTTTGGAACCAAAACTCTTTTTCAAATCAGGCAAGTAACAGATTTCTACAGCAAAAGTGACCTTGTTTATTTCAAGGGATTCATGTGAAAGGCATCCAAGAGACAGATCCAGACTCAGGTCTGTGATGGAGAATGAAAACAGGCACATTGTTGGTTGTAATTTTCAGAATTAGTTTGCAAGTGTACCTATAAAAAAGCCTTGGTTTTAGCACTACATGTCTCCACTGTGGTGAGTAGTCTGTGTTTATTCTGTTGCTATACATCAAAGATGTGTGAGACTGACTTACAGAAACACGATGAGTGTGATGGGGTTATGAATATTATACTGTGATTCTTCCTAATTTTAAAAATCTGCTTCAGAGGGTGATAATGATGAAACAGTCATCTCTTGTACTAAGATTTTATTGTGCTGATTATGGGGATTTTTTATTTTAAATGTGAACGAGTCACTTTCTATTCAACTATTTAATGCCTTACTCTGAACTGATTGGTAATGCAATTTTCCCACAAACCAGAAAGCTCACCTCTTTGAAAATTCTGCAAACAACAACATAACCCAACACAGTAACTCCCAGCTTGCCTGAAGCACAGAGATAAAAAGTGAGCTAAAGCATTCAAAAATTACTATTTAGTAGCCTACATGCTGTTGACTTTCAGAAAGAGTTACAGGGTGTTATTGGATGTGCCCTGCAATCCCAGTAGCAAAGACTCTGCTCCAGTTCAGGGTGTTTCCCAGATGAGTACCTCAGGCAAGATGTGGCAACCAAATGCATTCAGTGGTGATTTATGCCAATTTATTTTGCCTTTAATTAAAACAGAGCAGGGACATCCACATAAGGGATATCTCAGTGGATACTTGAATTTCTCAGGTTGATCAAACTCAACTGTCAGAGCACTATCTGACTGTTGAGTGCTCAAATTAACCAAGCTGGGCAGTAGGTTCTGAATCACATAAAAACTTCAGCGAAATTTTTTCTGCTCTCTTTTGTAATTGCTTAATGCTTGGCCATGAATATTATAATTATTTTAGCAAACTGAAATGAATTGCAAATTTCTAGCAATAAACTGTAACAGATGTACTCCACTGGGTACAGCACCAGTTGGTTTAAAACATGGAACAAATGGTGGGGCAAGCCAAGGACGGAAGAATCCCCATATGTTTGCTCCTGTTGGAATTCTGCAGCAGGAGCATGGCTCCAAGCGCAACAGTTGCAGAAATCCAAAAGGACTACGTAGCACAGCATGTCCCAGAATTAAATCTGAAATAAAACTGGCACAGAAAATACTAAATCACATATACAATATAAAAATTGCTTCTATTTTCACTACATAAATAATATACTACCTGCCTAAATCTTAGATTGCTGACCAAAGTGGCTGCTCTAGCTAGAAGTCCCTGGAGTTTAAGAACAACTCAGAAGTTAACTCCTTAAATGGGAAAACAATGTAAATGCTCTTGGGTCATTTGAACTGTCAGAAGTTAAATTAGTGAGGGTGTTTTCTTCCTATTCATTTCAGTTCCCTGGTTGGCTTTTCACAGCTTATGGCTAGTCAGACATTTCGTAAATTTAACAAATAAATTCAGATGGGTCATCCAGTAAGTGCAAAATTACTGAGAGAAAGTTCTAGAATATGTATTGCAAATGACAAATGAATACACACAACTAAACAAAAGCAAACCACTTGGATATACAAGAAAGGAAACCTGAGACCTCAAATCTCTCAAACACACTGGTCATCTGAGCAGGGGAAGAGTTCATTGGTGAGGAGAATTATTTGGGCACCTGCAATCTTGCTTGTCTGAGTCTCATGCTTTTTCTGCTACATAAATTCTCATTCTTGCCAGATGAGCTGTTGTTTGATCTCTCCAGATGTTGAAAGGGCAAGACTCAAGTTCCTCAACAAAGGATGCGGGTGCATAATGCATACCTTTTCAAAGTACTATAAACTTTGACTTTCACATTAAGATGCTATTTGTACAACAATGCAGAACCTATGAATTAGATCTTTACATTTTTACATAACTGGCTCCATTTATTTCATTAACAGCAGATATAAATCCACTACCATCAATGGCTGCAATTCAGAATATAAGAATACTTTATTTCAGTAGAAATCCATTGTGGTACTCTGTTGATGAAGAAAGAGATGGGGCTGTGAGTAAGGACACAGAGGGAATTGAACCCATGCTGATTTGTGACTTGTGGCATAGAAGCACAACACGCACAGTCGAGTTAAACCTGCAACTCTGCATAGTGCTGATAATTATGAGCACCATCAAAGTATTATACTTTCTTTCACTGTTTCCATAGATTAATTTGAAGACTTCACTTCAGGGAAAAGAGCCAAGGAACCCATCTCTGTGGAACACAACTCAAATACATTTTTCAGATGACTCCCTCAAATATAATTACCTTAAGGAATTCCTTAAATAATTACCCATGGCAACGATTTCTTTCAGATCTTTTAAAAAACAACAATTATTATAAGCTACAAAATACAGAAGAATGGTTCAATTTCAGAATACATCCTCTTCTAGAAAGGAACATATTTATTATGTCTCATAGATATTGATTTAGGTGGCAAGTATCTTAAAACACAATAAACTACTCGTATGTAATGTACATTAAGAATGACTAGCATATATAAGTCATAGCTACAGTTTTTAAATTTTGAGAATTTAGTGATAGATGGTTATGTTGATCTGTGCCAACAGCAACATAGCTTCTGAGATTAAATTTACCATAAGCCATTCATTAGATGTTTATTCCTTAGCTTCTACTTTAAATGGCATGATTAAGAAGTCTATGCAAAAAATACTAGCTCTAATTTTCACTATTATCTATTAATGAAAAGGCTGTAAAAGTTTTAAAACAGCATGTTATATCACAGTGAGTAATTTATCAGGAATTTGAATTAATATTTTTCCAAGTGATTTCAAAGCAGTCATCCAGGATAGGGTACACTCTCTAGTTGGGAGTCCTGTCTCTGGTACAGCACTTTCAGGTAAATCAAGATAGGTTTGGCACCTGCTCTGCAGTGATGCAACATAAATTTCTAAAGACATTTAATTTTGCTTTTAATTTCATTAAAAGTATCACACACTTTTAATTCTTGTATCATAAAGGCACTCTTTTTCTGAAATCAGAAGAAGCTATTTCAATTAAATGTGATTCTTAATGAAGTGCATATTTAGCAAAATAAAATATAAAGTTATGGAAGCACTATGCTCATTGGGAATGCTCCAAAACCAGTGGAGACTGAGAGGCAGGCAGAGGGGAGAGTTGTTAAGAAAAAAAGTATGATTTAGAGAACACAGGTGGGACTGCAGTAACTTTAAGACAGTCATCAAAAACTCCTGTGAGTCTAGCATCATCTTTGTAAATTATGTGACATCATTTCAAATTTTGAAAGCTTTTTTTAAAGCATTATGGTTTGCAATCTTTGGCTTTTATTTTTGCTCCCCAAAAGTAACAACCTTACCAAAGTGTCCTACTTATGTGGACTTTATCTCACATTCAAAATAAATCTAGAAAAATTCAATAGGTAAAGATTACTCTTCTTCTGGAGAGCTACCAAAACCAATGAGTTCTACCGGGAGTATTTAGTGCTTAGCGATCCTCATACTTGTTACTGCTCATTCAAAGCCAGAATAAGGATCAGAAAAACTATCTTCAGGCTCTGTCACAAGTTATGATATTAAAACTGTGTAAAATTCTTAAAAAGACAAAGTAAATATTTGCTCATTTCAAGGATTCTGTGGACTTCCTGTAGTTTGTTGGGAAAGTTTCCTATGAAAAGCCCCAAAACCACCCCCTGAAGTTCACCACAGAGCAGTACATATACTGTCACAGTGAAGCTGTGGAAAACACAACAGTTCACATGCAGACTGTGGCTGGGAATAAAACAAGGTCCCATGTGTCAGTCTCCTTGTTTTAGCTCATTTCCCTAGCTCTGCAATACACAGGCTATATCCTGATTTAATCCAGTTGCTTCACAGAGCCTCCTCACCCAAACACTTTTATATACATCAATTAAAATTCGGGAGTAGGCCAGGCATGCTAGGGAATGCATGTGGAGAGCAATTTAACCCACCCCATTCCATTAATCTACCCAATTTCCTTAAAAAGAGTTGTAATCTCTCTCACAGCAAGTAACATTAAATGTATTGCAAGATACATATGTTCACCAAGTGAACATAATGAGAACATATTTATTTTTTTCTAAGAGTAATGAGCATACTAAACAATTAATTTCAAAGCTATGCAAGTGTTAATTCACTGACAGAAACAAATTCCTGGGGCTTTTCCACTAATATTTTCCACTATATCTGAACATGAAACTAATTCTCTAATTGCTATTCAGTCAAAGGCTAAAGAACTCAAACATATTTGTTTTCATGAGATTAGATGACCTGCAGTAAGGAACTTTGTTGAAAAATCATATCAGTGTAGAAGATGACCAAGTCATGAACTCCTATTAATATCTAATCTGAATTGCCTAGTTTGCATTTTATTTCTCACATCTACTCTACTTCTTGGAAAGCTGCATGAAGTCAGATCCAGGACTTTCCACACCATGTAAAGTCCCCATTATACATGGATGTTTCACTACCAAATCAGAAAGAGCAAATTCTAGTAATAGCAGTTTGTCACATAAGAAGATAAGCACAAGATTTCAAAAAGTAACTAACTATGGTATCATGTCTTCCCAAAGCTATCTCTGTTATTTTCCAGGACAATGTTGTGAATCTCTCCCATATGCTTATTTATGACAGAACATCCCACAAATCAAGACTTGTGTAAAATGCGTATTTCCTCACTGAAGATCAGAACTGATGAGAACCTTTACAAGCAATTTATGTAACCTTGCTGATAATGTATCAGGAATTCATGAATTCATGCAAAAATTTCAAAAAGGTGAAAAGATCATGCTTCCACAGTAGTAGAAATCCACATTTCTGAAGCTGTCAGGCACAGAAGTGCAGGAAGATGGCACTTACAGAAGAGTAACGTGGGTACCTTTCCTTTATATAATTTCTAAAAGATGTTACTTCTGTTACAGCTTTTCCTGTTACTCTGCAGTATGTGCTTCTGCTCATAACAAACAGCCAACAAAGGGATGCTGCTGAGACAAATGGCTTTTAACACTTCCATCCTAATTGAATGATAGCTTTGTGGTCTGTTCTAGGAAAGAGAACTTGGACCTGCCAGCAAGACGGGAATTTTATTTTTTCCAAAAGTCCAATACTTTGATTTTCATGCAGCTTGAAATCCACAGCCTTAGCATCATTACAGTATGTTTATAGGAGAAATACTTCACTGTAATTTTAGAAAACCTTAAAAATACTAAAATTTGTTTTATTTGTTGTGAGACCTCCCTGTTCAGAAGTGTCACAGCAAAGATGTAATTTTGCTTAATATGTAAAAGAATTAGAAAATAATGCCCCTACATGCAACACTCTTTAATAAGCATTTAAAAGTAAGTTTTCTCAATAAGCATGGGACAAAGTATCCCAGAATCCAAATGTTTGCTGGCATGTTTCTAGATTGGGCAGCCTTATCTCAATACTTTAAGAGTATCACCTCTGCCTCTGCTCCACACATTCATCAGTATTTAATGTCAATAAGATCTGAAAATCAAATTGGTAAGAGTGAAGCACTCCAAGGAGTTATCTATATTTCCTATTACTGATATATGTTCCACTCTCACCTAGAACACATGAGCCCTTCTATACTTACAGTGTCACTTTGCTTAAGGGTAGCAACATCATTGTGTGCTACTGCAAAAGGAGACAATGACATCTTAAAATAAAAAGGAGAAACAGGCAAGTTTCCTCTTGCCTTACTTGCATGGGCTGTCAAATTTTGTTGCTTGAAAATTAAGTGTTGGTTTGGGTTTTTTTCCAATAATCAGACATTTAATAATACACTTTACATACACTTACTGTCTATAGGATACAATTAACAAATCTTTCACATTTCCATTTTATTTCTACATGCTAATTCTTTTTTTCCTTTTTGATTAGAATGCTCTGGTGTGTACACAAAGTTAGCAGAAAATCTGTAGTCTCATTGTCAATTTTGCATTTTACCATTGTATTAAACAGTTGCTACTGAATTTTTTGTAGAAGTTTGCACAGTAGTTGCAAAAAGGTAGGTTTACTTGTTACTTCTTCATGTGGCAACAGATTTAGAAAGTCAGTACTGATAGATAGTTGGCATGTTCTTGGAACAAGGACAAGTGTTCACATTTGTTTCAAGCACTGAATGTACTAGATCTTTTGGATGTATATTGTTACTCTCATCCTTGCATTTCAAGTTCATTTATTGGACTTTGAAAACCACCTTTTAACAAAGTTTTCAGAACATTGCTTTGCTCAGCTAAAATGACTTCCGCTGATTTTGCCAATGATTAAACTTAAACAGTATTAACTTTGCTAATTTCTCTCCTCTGATCAAAAGTTAGTAGAGGATTCACTTGTCATTAACTTGTCTCTAATGCAAGTTTGGGTTTTGCTTAAGCAAACACTCACAACTGAGGGTCCAATTCAGAGATTCAATTATGGGGATACAAACAATGGCATTTTTTTGGTTCTGAGAAAGTATATTTTCAAAGGCAACTGAGTTTGCTTGGGCTTGTGATGTTTTTCTTGTAGAAAAATAGAAGTGAGATGTAAATGTATGTGTATGATAATGATCATTTTTGCTGTGATCCTTTCAATAAATACTCTGTGTGAATGAGCAGTTACCAAATAACATTTGTATTCCTCATGGAACAGAGCAATTTAATCCACAAACATTTGAGACAGATCAATTCTATTCTGAGGAAACCAAAAAGTTCTGATATGCCTGTGAAGCAAACCTAATATTTTTCTGAAGCTTTAATTTTGATTTGTAAAGGAGGAAGATGCTTTTGTTAGGAAGATGAAAAAAGGTGACTTTAAGTGTAATGGGTATGGCAGACTGGAAACTATGTATGTGCTTACTTCTAAAGTAACAGCAGTCATGAAGCTAAGAATCAAAGCTGTGACATGAGCAGCTCTCGGGTTTTTTGCACTTTGCCAATTAGTTGGATGATTAAAGACTGTCCAGTTAGAGAGAAAAGTTACAAAAATAGTAACTGTATGTGTACAAGAATACCTGTAAAAATTTTTAAAATCTTCTACTTTTAAAGGCTGTAAATTAAGCAATTCAGCCAAATGAATACATATAGTGAAATCAACACTGAGTAAATTGACCAGAGCTATGCTCAGCTATGTCTTCTCTGAATTTGCTATGTAAAGGCTAATATTTTTGGATGTGGTGTATTGTTTATAATGCAAAAACATGATCTTATCACAGAGTAGGGTGAGCCTAGAGGAGCCTCAGAACTGATCCTGTGTTGTGGTGAAGTCTGAGCTTGCTTTAGGCTGTATGATATATATGCTTGTGTTATATGCATGAATAATTCACTGATACTGGTACTACTCTGATACTTCAGTAAAGCCCAGAGGGTGAGTATTTGCTTTGGTTTTCCCTGTGGGGGTCAAGATGCTTCTGCAGAGATTAGTTGTGTTAAGAAGGTAGCATGTGGAGTTTCCAGGAGCATAATTTACCACCCAGTGCCCTTCTCATAGAGGAGAGTAGTTGGTATCTATGGGAAACAAGTAACATTTTTTGGGTTTCATTTTAATAAACCTTTTAGAATTTACGGTAATACCTAGCATAAATGCATTGCTGAGTTAGAGAGTTCAAGCTCTAAATCTGACAGTTAAGGTAACAGCACGATTATGTAAGCTGTGCTTAGGGTTGTGTAATTTTGCTACTTTGTTAACGTGTAATGCATTAACTTTGTTTATGTAACAGAAAGTGCCAGAATATAACACACTTTTGTTAACATAGACATTCATGACTAAGACTTTCCCGACTTTTGTGGGAGTGATTTAGAAAACTGCTCATTTTGTTAAGACGTAGTATTTACATATTGCAGGAAAATCTGAGGACCAAGAAATTCTGTAGTGGTAAATTTGAAAATCCCACTAAGTACCTAGTAATGGATCTAGGACTACACCTCCAGGATTCTGGTATGCTATGAGGGTGTCACAGGGTAAATTGTCATACCCTAAATACTAGAGGCTATGCAAGGAATGCAATGAACCAGAAAGGTGTTTGTTCTGCTATCAGCAGTTTGTCTTATGGGGAAATCTAAAGCTATGTGGAAACGTAAAGAAGAAGATATAGCACTTAAATGCTACATTAAAGGCATATGGCAGTGTGCAGGTAGCATATGCTTATCACTAGGTCATCCACTGAGTTCTTGCTTTGAAACTCTAAGCTTGTGTAGCTTGAAGAAGAAGTTTGCCTTGTGATTAAGAGTTGGGTGTTTTTCCAGCTAGGTTTGGGTTCCCTGTGCCCATATGCAGGATGGGATTCAGGGTCAGGCCTCAGTCCCTTGAGCAGATTGGCTTCTCCATCCCTGTCTCACAGGAGGCTGCAGTGCTGCTGCTGTTCTGGCAGTGGTTCATAAGCTGGTTGTCTCTTCAAAGTAGTGGAGCCCCATCTTCCAACTCACTGAACCTTCTAGATGGGTTTGTAGTTATCATAGTAGTTTAAAGGGCATGGACAGGGGGCCACCTGCAAAATTTATCGTTACTGAAAGAGATGAGAGGGTTACACCTTGTCACACTGTGGTATATTGGAATAAAATATGCTCACAGTCAGCTTGTGATTTTGCTCCCATGTGCATCTGTTTGACTCAGTAACAGAAAACATACCTGGTAACTTATAAAAATAATTTTTTGGGGGTTTCCCTTGGATTTCCTTAAGGCTGGCCACATTCTTCCCTTACATTTGTGCTCATTTCACATTTCATCAAGCTTTCTCTGGCCTTTCTTGCTCCATGGTATCATAGAATTGTCTGGGTTCAAAGGGACCCTGATGTTCATCCAGTTCCAACTCCCCTGCCATGGGCAGGGGCACCTTCCACTTCACCAGATTGCTCAAACCCATTCAACCTGGCCTCACTGTCAGAGCTGAGGCACTCACAACTTCTCTGGGCAACCTGTTCCAGTGCCTACCATAGAGACTGAAATATTATAGTTTATGCCTTTAATATTTTCATGAAAGACTTACAGCAGAACTGTATTACAAAAGCTGAAGAGAAGACCACCACACCCTGAATGGGGCTCTGAGAGAACCTGAACCATTCCCTGATGAAGATAAAGTAACAGCTCAGAGATGGGGACATTCACAAAGTACAAGCCTAGCACCTTCAGCGTGGAGAAGCCCCAGGGCTATCAGCTGGCAGGCTCGAACAGACCCTCGAACCAAAGGGTGGGGGGAGAGAGGCTTTGGGCGTGTGTTGGAAAGCCTCTGGTCAGAGGCAATGACTGCCCATCCTCTGATGTGCAGAGGGCCCTTCACCTGGGGGAAAGCTCATCCACAGCAGAGGGGGTGTCATGGCCCATCAATGGCCCCTCCAAAGGGGTCCCCAGACCCTGCACCAGAGCACTGCAGCACCCTCAGTGTTGCAAGGAACAGTGTCAAACTGGCCCCCCGCAAGGGAGGCACCTGGGTTTTCCCACATGACCCACAGTGTGTAGTAACCCACGGGATTCTATACTCTTTGGCGTGTGGCACCCCTAAGAAGACTAGATGCAGGGGAGCAATGAGATGTTCTTGGACCCTCAGATGGGTGATAAGCTTCCACCTTACCCCTGTCACCCTCTCCCTGTCTCCCCACCCTCCACGCACACTTCTTTCTCTTTCTTGCGTGCTTTCTTTTCTCTTTGCCTCTTTCACTATTAAAAAAAACATATCAATTTTTTGGGACCAACATCTAACTTCATTTGGTTTCAATCTCATTTTTGGGTATACTTTGAACCTTCTAAGTTCTTTCCAGTTTATACACAGAGACTTAGCTTTCTTTGCTTTTCTGCATTTAAATCGGATCCTAACATCCTCGCAAGTATTGAATGTCTTCCTAAGGTCTCATCTAAACCCACTCTTTCAGTTTCAAGCCAATCTGCCTTAGCCTACCTCAACATGTCTCAACATGTCCTTGCNTGCCACAAACACAACTCTGAAGTACAAAAAAAAAAAAAAAAAAAAAAAAAAAAAGTCCCTCTCCCACTTTCTTGTTGGCCCTCTTTAGGTACCAGAAGGCTACTCTAAGGTCTCTCCTGAGCCTTCACTTCTGAACAACCCCAACTCTCAGCCGGTCTTCAGATGAGAGGTATTCCAGCCCTCTGATCATCTTTCTGTCTCTCCTCTGGACTCACTCTAAAAAGTCCACATGTTTTTTATGTTGGGGACCCCAGAGCTGAGGGCAGTACTCTAGGTGGGGCTTCCACAAGGGCAGACTAGAGTGGGAGAATCACGTCCTTCAACCTGCTGGCCACACTGCTTTTGATGCAGCTCAGGATATGGCTGAGTTATGTTGCGCTCTTTCCACTTGACTTCAGGTCAGCTCTTCTTTTATCTATTGTTTGCTACCTTTTCCTGAGTGAGGGCATACATTCACAGACAGGGAAGCTTTGTAAGTAGAGCAGGTGACTGACTCCAGGACTGGAAGTTGCACACCCAATAAAGCTTCTTCTTACAGCACCTGAGGAAGGGATTCACAGCTGCCAGTATGCCAAGCAGGACACCTTAGAACGACACTTTTGGAAAATAGTCTAATCATTACCTGAGTCACCCCTGAAACAAGAAGATCTCCATCCCCATGTTCCTGCCTTGCCCTGGACAGGATGGAAGGCAAACCTGGATGAGAAGTGGAACTGATTCACTAAGATTATAAAATCAAACCAGAGAACAAACGTGACAAGAATGCTGTTCTGGCACTAAAAGAGTTTTAGCCCAACTCTCAAGACTTATGTATTTTTCACTAAGGACTCATTGATTAAGTGCATAAAGAACATTATACTGTGAGTTAAAAATTATCTAACTTTGCTTTTGTGCTAAATACTTCTTGGGGTTCCTAAATCATTTCATCTTATCTCCTCACCCTAGTGCCATGATTTAGCAGCATGCAAGCTATTATGCTTTACTTAAGAAGTGGTTCTTATTCCACAGTCTTCCAGAAACTCTTTCTTAGCACACCCTATTCTAACAAAAGAGTACTGGCCCTTCAGTAAAGTATTGGTTACTGCTGACTACAGATACTTTCCTCAGACTACAGATACTTTGAGAAGAGATAATATTTTCATTTTTTTCTGTTCTGTATTCATTTTATTTCTGCATTTCATCGCAACATTCTAGAAGAGCTTCTGTTGTGGTTATCTTCTTTGCTTTTTTTTTTCCCTCTCAACTCTTTTGTCACTTTCTCACTTCCATCTGTTTTGAAAAGCTATGTTCGTGCTTACTAAAATCTTTCAAATTTTGCATTTTCAGTTGGAAGTGAAAAAAGGGCAATAACAAACACGACTTTAAAATGGAAGAAAAATAAGCCTGGGAACCACTTCTAATCTCTTATCCTGTGTTCCTGTAGCACACACACATCCACACGCAAGTGTCTGCATGAAGGCTACTTTTGTCCCTCTGATTCTTAAGTCTGTTGAAATTAACAGAGAGGTTCATCTTAGCACTGATGAACAGATTTGTTAAGGGTAAAATTAGATCTCATATTCACCTGTAATTATATTCCAAAATGTTTCACTACACGTGATCTTTTGAGCACAGATGCTCACGCCAATTACTGATAACAATCCATGAGAGTTAGTACACAGACCTAACTAGACACACCAAGGACAGCAGGCTCTAATTTCATCAATAGAAAACCAAGGAAAATCTGGTAGTCATTCCCATTTTTGCTCTGAGCAGTAAATCAGCACTATTCTTCAATACCGATTTAATTTGGAATTAAGAGTTTTCCTTAATATGATGGCTACAGTCTATCTCACAAACCTAATTTTTAACCTTAAAATGTGACATAATATGAAACTGCTGACACAAATAATTGACTGCTTTATTATAAATAGAATACTTGAAGTTATTTTTAAAATGCCTCATAAATCCACATTAACTCTACTTTATTGATTACAGAAAAGTTCATTTTATTTTCATAGTCATAGTCCATTATCTATACACTTAAGAAAAAACACTTTTTTCAGTTTTAACTGTCATTGAAATATCCTTCACTTCAAAGATATCAAGAAATTATCACTATTCACTTTCAATACAAAGCCTCTTACATTTCAGCTGTCATTTTCAAAAAATCATACTGAAAATAGTGTTTCTAAGCAGAGTTCAGTTGCAGTGTAATAAGTAATAATTTCATCAATTAGTAGTATTCAGCATCCACTGAGAGTTCTCTCACTATTATTTTATTCATAGAGTCCTTTGTGGAAGTAGCATACTAAAAAGATCCATTTATCCTTCAAGGTTTTTCATAAATTTGTCATACATCTTAGAAAACAATTGGTTATTATTCCCGCTCAATCTAAATAACTATAATAACTTCCAGGTGTAAAACCTCTCTTTATACTTCCAATCTTCTTTACTCCCATTATGGGTCTACATTTTTAATAACTTATTCTAACACTTCTACCTACTTTCACAAATGAATTCTGGAATTTTGCATGGATGCTAGACATGCCTGGGACTAAGGGCAGTCAGCTTATTGTTAAGAGCAGAATAGAGCTGGGTTTCACAGAATGCCCGTCACAATCAGTGAAAACCAAAGCATTTTATAATGAGCAAGATCCTAGTACAGATGCTAACAGTGCAACGGCTGGACAGGAAAATCCTGTGATTATTAAACTCAGCAATAGCTTGCTTTCAGTGCATATTTTATTACTCCTTCCCCGTAGATCCCTCCACATATTTATTAGCACTTTTTTCCTATCTCAGAAGCTTATCCTGCCTTCTGTCCTTTCATCACAAGAGTTGCAAAGGGCTCCCTTCAGAGAACAATATTCTCATTCCTTAATTGACTGGCAGAGATGCAGTTGGGCAGCGCAAGGACCCCTCTCAAGGCTGGGCAGACAGCCCTGCACAGAGTGCACAGCACAACAAAACATCCCTGTCTTAGGAGACATGCATCTCCTACACAGCAGCCTGCTTCATTCTCTCCACATTGGCCAAATATTTTTTCACTGAGAAAAACACAGTCAGGATAGTTCATTCCAAAGGATATTGCAATTTAAATAAGGCCTTGCAGAACACAGTTAACAAAATCACACAAAAAACCACAGCAAACATGCAGCAATATATTAAGATATAAACTAGGTACCACAACAACCTCTCTGCAAATGGCATGGAGTCCAACCTCCATGATAAATATAAACCTACTGAGGTTTGTGACTAATATTGAGTGTGTGACTAATACTTGAAGGAAGAGTGTCTTTAGGAAGAACACATTAACTAACATCAAACTTTCAGTTTTTCCACCTTCTACAGTCTCAAAATGATGTGCACAGGTACCTCTAAAAAAAAAAAAAGTCACACACACCAACAAGACACGTAAATCAGACAGGTTGGCTGCCTGGACAGTTTGCTCCTTAATTACATATATAATTGTTTTTGAACCTGAAATTAAAATGTCAGAACACACCATGATTGCCTTTAACTGATGACTAGCATCCCATCTAAATGGAAATATTTAGATTCATCACCTAGATACCTTTTTAATTTGCTTTCAAATAGAGTCACAGGCAAGCATGTCTGCCTTCTCCCATTTGCACTGTTGATGTCAAGTTGAACTGGAAAGGCCAACCATTTCAATGAACTAAAATAAACGTAATTTTAAGGTCAAGTCACTTGTAACACTTCAGGCAGCAAATGTCATACTGAAAATAAAATTGAACCTTGGCTTGAGCAGAGATGAAAGGTTTGGCATTTCAAGGACTTCATTGTGTTTATCACTTTATATCTACAAATTAAATACCAACATCACCTATATTAATATTTATCAAACTAAGAATGCTTTCTGAAACAATACTGGAAGCATTATTAAAAATAAAATACTTTTCTAGGTGGGTTTACTCTTAATTTAAATAGTGAAGTCTCTTTGAGACCTAAAACCACTTAAAATTCCACATTGGCTTAGGGAGGCATCTATGACCATGGTAAGAACCCAGATGTTTCATAGGAAGGTCTAAGTATTTTGACAGAAGAAAGAAGTGAAACTACCAAACTCAGACCACAGCATAAGAGAACAAGGATGTTGGAAAACTAGATTATTTGATTTGTGATTTATGATTTGGATAATATTAAGAAAAAACTTCTTTACATATCTTAATATAAACACTCCTCAAACTTACATGCTTTGTCATTTTCTCCTCACTGTGTCTTCTAATTTTTGTTGTTACTGTTGTTTTTTCCTACTCCTACTTGAATCTTATGTTCTTTGCCATATGCAAAGCAATAAAATATTGGGGTATTTATTATAGTTGTAAGAGTCTATGAACAGAAAAAACAAATTAAAAGTTTATATACTCAGTCTGAATCACCTGTTATTTCATAAAGGAGTACACCTGGCCAACTGAAAGAGAAAATGTTCCTATTTCTAAAAAGCATTATTATGAAGAGAAAACCAGAGAATTAAGTTCAATTCTCCCACTTACTTCTTTAGCTGCTTTCTCCCCCAGTCACGGTTTGACCTGGATATACATGACTATTTTTAAAATATATATTTTGAATTATGGCATTGCATATTGCATTATGGAACTGCATAAAGACCAAGAGGACAAAATGCCCCCCAAGATCTGCGTAGCCAATCTCTGTTGGCACGTTTACAAACTGATCCTCTGCACATGTAGAGATGCCAGAGATTTATGCTGTGCTGATTCGCAAGAATTCTGCCCTTAGTATAAAAATGACAGCAAATGAAAATGAAAAGACTTTGAAAAATATGCCCACACAAACACCACCCTCTGTGCTTCTGATAAGGCATTTATGGCCAAAGGTTCCTAATCCCAAATGTTTGATTTCTTTGCCAAATCACATACTTGCCGAAGTCTCTTATAAAGGCACAAATCCTGCTCTTCTCAAAGGCGACAGCACAGGGCAGGGAGCAGAGTGTGTAACACTGTACTGATGAAATAAAAAAAGGAATAGAAATCATATGCTAATAAGAGGAGGGAGGTTGCCAGGCAACCAGGGAGGGAGAGAAAGCAGTTTTTGATTTGAACTCAGTGCTGTCAAAGGGTTAGCATAGCCAGAACAAACAGGACATATTCAATCCAGCTTGTCTGCAGCCACCAGCTGAATTTCAGCTTGTCTCAATATTTTAACCAGAAGTGTGTTCCCAACCCTGTGCCACCTACTTCTGTTTCCCTGGGTCATTTTACTGACACTAGAAAAATGGTATAGGATAGGATAGGATGGACAGTAGAATTTTTCAAAGTGTTAATTTGAGAAGCAGCAGCTTGCGTCTTTGGGTAGCACAAACTACACCATGCATGTACACTGGCCATAGGATGGAGAGCACTAAGCAATCTTGGGTCCAAGCAAATCCCTGTCCATCAGACACAGCCACACCCCTCTGGGCTGCACTGAAAACTGGGCAAGTCCTGCCCTGCTGCTACAACTGCACCTATTCAAATGCATCTCAAATGCTGCACTCTTGTCACAGCTGATCAGCAAAATCCTGCCTCATAGGTAGCAGCTTCCTGTATCAGCATGCAGTTAGACGTTCTTAAAAGATGTGACACTAAGCAAAGTAAAGAGTAAAATTCCATTTCAGTCTACAACATGAAATCATCATGAAATTCACTTCTGTAACTAGAAGAAAATGAATTTCAGTTCCTTCTTGTGTTCAGAGTTGCTAAATGCAGTGACTACTCCTAAGTCTCAGCCACAAGAAGGGTGGGAATAGCAGTTCTTAAGTGAAAGACCTTACAGAAAGAGTGAAATTCTAAGGATGGGAGTTTAGTTCATAAGTAGCATTAAAACTCAAAGGTTGAAGAAAAATTAAAAGCACAAGTCGATTATTTTTTCACGACATAATTATTTTGGAGGGCTTGACTGCTACAATCTGGCAGACTATCAGCAGTAGAGGCAAGACCATACATAATTTGTTGAGCATCAACAGGATTTGCATATAAAACATGAAGAGATAAAATGTTTCCTACAGAAGACTTTCCTTCATACTTGCCAGATCAAAATTTAACCTGATGAGTAAATCATTGTTCAATTCTTCAAGACAGACATGATAATTGTGGTCTATAATCTTCCATGAGGTCTAAGCAATCATGCTATAATTGCTGTTCCACTCAGCTAAGAGTTTATTACAATAAAACCACTAAAACAATGAAAAGGCTTGAGAAATTCATTAAGCAAAAACAATTAAAAAGGAAGTTTTGTTTTCTCACTGCCTGCTTGTCAAATGACCCTAGGAAGACACAGCTATCAATCTGGAACAGCCATCTGATCATCACAACAAGCCATAATTCAGTAGCATAAAAACATTCTACATATTAAAGCTTCATTATGGAACTTCAAAAAACTAACAGGTATCTACAACAGAAAGAGACACTAATAACTGGGGCTTTTAAAAATAAAAGTTTTGCCTACATCAAAGAAAGCTAGCTTCAGTTATTTATTCACATAACCTTTGCCTAACAACTTTGTGAGCCATGCTGATTTGCAGAGTTCCCTGCTATCTTGCTGGAGGATTCCTGTTTTTACAGTATTCTTTTTTTTTTCTTTATTTTTTTGCCCTGCTTCCCACTGTGAGCACACCAAGCCTAGCTCTCAGACATACCTTTCTACCTGCAGTTTTTCCACTGTTCTTGTCCATTTGCATTGGGAGACAATAAATCTGACAAGTGAAACTTGCCTACCTTGCTGTCCTAGCCCATGCTTGGTAACAGCTACTAAGGATATCCCAGGCAATGAAGAACTGCCACTGCTATCAAACCTGCTACTTAAAACACCATGGAATTTACAGGCTGTACAATAATGCTTTCTCAAGGCTTAGGAGCACTTCCCAAGTGACCCTTCCATGCAGCAGGAAGCATGGCACAAGGGACTCTGTGCCCCTGGCTGACTCTAGACCCAGCTCCAGCCCCTGAGTGCAGGTGTGCTGTCTGTACCATCAGTGAGCTGCTCAAACAGCCCATAACCTCATCCCATATTCATGAGGGCCTTCAGACAGCAGTGTAGAACTTGCTGCTGAAAGAACTCGGAATCAACAAACATGCTGCCTGCTGAGCACTGAAGAACTCCTGGAGCCTCTTGTGTTCTCACTAAGATCAGCATCCAATGGGCACAGTCTGGCCCTTAAGAAACGTTCCTCTGAACCCTGAAGTAACACTAAAGAAATACATGGATGAATTATATATCTTTTTAAATAAAATTATGTGTTTTAAGAGCCATTTATACTTTCTGAAGCTAAATGAAGAGAAAGCATAACACAGTTATAGTGACAATTTTCATTGCATTATAAGTTAAAGTGACACAAATTTACCCTGATAATTCTCAGACAATTTCCCAGTTGCAATTTCAGAGCACGGCTCTAGCCCTTCACACCTTTCACTTTATTCTCACAAGTCAAGCATCAGTGCTGGGGTGGAAACAGCTGTGACAGCATTCTAGGTACTCAGCTGCTGGTCTAGCAGGGAATTAGCCACTCATAAACACCCAATTCCCCTTTAAACATACACAACAGATGACCCAGAAGGAAGGACAGATCTGTGAAGTGCCAGCACACTGCCCACCTGTCGTAAGAACATAACACTGTTTCATACTAAGTTGGAGGTGGGGGGCTGGCTTTAATTGTCCGTGAATGTTTCAGGTTTGTGACAAGTGTGGCAAAGCCTCTCCGCTCTGCCGCGAAGAAGCCCTTAGGAAGGAAGGGTGGGAGACCTACGCTTCCCCCCAGATGCAGTCTGGGTGGCAACGAGCTGGAAAGTATCCACTTCCCAAACATCACCGAGTGAAAAGACGAGAGACTGCAGAGAAACACTGGAGTGCAGTCAGGAAAACACAGCACGCAGAGAACAATGCTAAACAATGTCATTCAAGATTCTATTCGACACTTAACCATTTTGCAATTCATTAATTTCTGAGTACTTGATTTGACAACTTTAATTCTTCAAAGAATCCTGGAGATTGCAATAGATGTAATTGTATTTGGTTTACACACAATGATAGTCAGGAATCAGGTGAAACAAAGGAGAAGGCAAAAGAATGGAAGACTTTCTTTCCCAGAGTATCACTGGGAAGTTTACATGAAGTCTGTAAACATTCTCTGGAGATTAAACGTACATATAACGGTTTCACATCACAAGTTAGCATGGAAATGCTGCCCTCATAGTGTAGATTTCAAAAATTCTTGTAAAGATTTAGAGAGATAAAAACCAAAAATCCAAGGCAAGTCCTTATACCATAAATCCAAGGTAGGTACTTTCACATGTAGCTATTTTTTAACAAGATTTCTTTACTTTTCCTTAGAGTATCAGTGTCCAAGGAATATTAGCAGTACACTTTGATAGTTGACTTTATTCAAAAAAGGCAGTGTTTGGACTTTGTGGAGCTGCCAGTAGTTGGGGGAGAGAATTGTTTGGTTTTGGTATTTCGGGTGTTATTTTTGTTTTGGTGTTAAAAAAAAAATTGAGGAAAGCATATATTTAAATCACAACAAACCTAGTCTTCCACAATTTGGAAAGCAGATTTTAGGAGAACAACTATCTATGTAATTTATTCATCTTCTTTAGTTAGGTACAGAGGCTAAAGCTGCTGGCTAAGCCAAGCAAGGGGGACAAGATTCCTCAGGGACAGTTTCCTGGATTTTTTCTTTTGCCAAATAACTTGGAGAATCACTAGTGTACTTCCAGCACAGATTCTTGGCTCTTCTTTAACCAGTGACATGTCTTTTTATCCAGCCTTAACTATTTAAATATATTGTAAAGTAGCACCAGGACTTCAGAGATAATTTTTAATACTTTATTATATGAACTCAAATTTGAGATACTAACCATTGAGATGAATTTCATTGAACCAAGGTTTCAGTTTTTATACTGTAGCCAAGAAAGTGACCAAAACATTCAAGTTGTGCTGCCAGTACTCATGTTGATAGACTTCTCCACTCAACAAACAAATTACTGATAATATTTATCTACAATGACAGGATTAGCTAATAGGCACTGGACCTAAATCAAAGACAAAGATAAAAAACATTTTTTGAAAATGCAGTACTTCCTCCCCCCAAAAAATAAAGTTCTATGTAGGGGGGAAAATACCAAACCAACTAACCAACAAAAAAACACACAGGGCTGCAATGCTGCAATTAGATTAACAGTAATTATTGATATATTCATCTGGGAGACAAACCATACAACGACTAAATTTATTTGAACAGATGGGGGAAGGACAGTTCATTTGTTAGAAGTACATTTGGTTAGAAGGAGACTGTGTTGATTTCCTTGCTAGGTTAAATGACTGCTGAAAACAAGAATACAGGAAGATACTGACCAAAGTTTCTATCTGAAACCTCAGAATAAAGCAAACACTAAACTTTTCAAAATCCATCAACTCATCATCCTAAATCATGTAGTACTGCATACTCTTACCAACACAGGATCCTACCATAACATTGTTCTTTGAGTCTGAGTCATAAGTATCTAAAAATACAAAACAATGCAATACAAGAAATATTTTGCATTAAAAATGTAAGGAAAGTACTCAAAAACCTGAACAACTAAAATCAAACCTCTGTCTAAAAAATGAACTTTAACACCTGAAGAAAAATCCAAGATTGTCTGCTCTGAAAACACTGAGCTGGTAAAAGACGGTGCTGATTTCATACCACAGTGCATCCCTAATTGCCAAGAAGACTTCTGTGATAGTTCATTCTTCCCGTCTATTCCATGTTTCAGTTTTATCAGAGTATCTGTAAGACCATTTCTGGACATTAGTCATGGTTTGAACAGCAGCTCAGGTAGGAAATGGACTGGACGCAAAAACTCAATACAAGAACTAATGGCAAAATTCAGTCACAACTGACCTACAGACGTGTTCAAGCTTTTGCTGTGCACATTTGCGTATTTTGTCAGGGCCTCAATGAGTTGCAATAGCCCAACCTAAACTTTATATTTTACAATTCAAAGTATACCACAAGAAAAAGTTGTGTCAGGCTAGAACGAGTCTATCAACCACAAGTTCCACACGTTATTTATCACTGCTTTTGTTTTACTAGACTCTTCATAAAGAGCTGAAGTTCACAGCCAAATCTGAGGTTCTGTGAAAGGTGGGAAAACCCAACCTTGAAGTCCAGCCTTGCAACCTGGCTAACACCTGCAGGAGCTCAGCACGTGTGCCACTGCGCCAGCCTTGCTCAAAACCCACCTCAGCCCTGCCTTCCCACGGCCGGCTCCGGACCCTGCTTCCAGCACCTGTACGACCTGCAGCAAGGAATGTCATGCAAAAACCTTAAGTGCCGCAGGTGAGAAAGCCACTTGCAGCAAGGGTACTACTCCTGCCCTCCTGCTCAGCCTTCCACGCAGCTGTTTTGGTCGGAGGAGACCGGTGCAGCCCGAGAGCGCCCCTGGCCCGTGAGGGGACAGCGCTGAGCCCGCACAGCTCCGCCGGCCCACGGGACGCTGAGCCCGAGGCCGCGCACCTTGAGACCGCCCAGGGCTCCTCAGGTCACGGCCCCCGAGCAGCCCTGCCAAAGCCGGGAGCCCGACCTGGCCGGGAAGAAGGGGCTCGGTCACATCCCGCCCTGCAGTTGGCCGGGGAGTG
>VWZU01018557.1:1410192-1464267 GCA_013397095.1 Sterrhoptilus dennistouni | reverse complement strand
GAGGCAGCGCTGCTCGGGGGGCTCCCCACCCTCCGCACGGTCCCTGTGCCTCGCCCCACGTGTGCCCCGTCCCTCTCATTTCCTGGTGGTGGACGAGGAACTGAGCGGGGAGGGTCAAACGTCACCGTGGCTGTGTTTATGCACTCGTGGCAATGCCACGGGAGCAGCCAGCCCCGCTGCGGCTGGGGTCACTGTGCTGCCCTGCAGGAGGGGCGGACCCTTCCCGGGGCCGCACCTTCTCGGCAGTGGCGGCACGTGCTGTCCCCGCACCTTCACCCTTGTCCCCGCAGGGACACCGAGCCTCCCCTCCCACTGAGACTCCCCCCGCGGGCGCCATCCAGCAGGTGGGAGTGCTGCGCGAAGGTCAGGGCACTGCCTAACAAACGTGGCAATTGTTTAACTCTAGAAACACAATACGGTATCACGGAAACAAACATTCCCACTGCAACGGGCCTCAAACGAAAGCAGGTATGCTCCATTTCCGGAAGCAACAACAACGCCCAAACCAACCGAAGAAACCGACCAGCCAACCAAACACTGTAACATCTGTTTCTACAGTGCAGTTTCATTTGGCCACATCTATGATTCCTCAAAATAAGATCACTTTTATACCCATTTCACAAGGTTAGAAGAGTTTAAAACTAATCTTTGATTTTATTTTTTTTTCCGATGTGCATGTCAGGCAACTTGTTGGCTTCTTCCTCCCCGTCTTAAAACACACCCGAGATCTGCTCTTCATTTTCTTTACAGCACTCATGTTATCCAGTTAGCTTTTATTTTCCCCTCTTTAGTACAGCATTATAAATAAATATTTAAAAGGGCTTCCCACTCCTATTTACTTTACAAAAAGCCTGGAAAACTGTAAGTATCTTCTGGACACTGGCAGCCCTTTGGGTGCAGTAAAGAATAGGTTTGCCTTTTCCTTTCACATCTCCATAGATAATGCCTCTCGCAGAATAGCATGGAAAATTTTCTTCACCTTGTAATTATTTTATTTCTTTCCATCTCTGTAAATGAACACTTCAGAGATGCCCAATGGAGAGGTATTTTTTTTTCCCCTTGTAAGATTTGAAGAAAAAAGCTTGTGGTCTTTTGTGTCTTAAGTGAGAGCTATATTTTTTCAAGTCTCTGCTTCAGCACTATTGCAAAACAATTCTTACTGATTACAATCACCCATGTAAAGCAGCTGAAGTGTTGGCAGGAAAATCAGAAGCAGGATCTCCTTCATTGCTAGTACTTATCTCTAACAAATCCAAGAGTCTTTGGTTCATTTCACTAATACTGACATTGCTGAACAGCTCAGTGGTCTGATGCTAGCTGGGGAGTTTTCTAGTTGTGTTTGCTCCTGACCTACAGCACTATTTACT
Organism: Sterrhoptilus dennistouni; assembly: GCA_013397095.1. NCBI lineage: Eukaryota > Metazoa > Chordata > Aves > Passeriformes > Zosteropidae > Sterrhoptilus > Sterrhoptilus dennistouni. Next base: position 1,462,900 of record VWZU01018557.1, on the reverse strand, counting down.
GTGCAAGTACATTAGGTGCTGGTCATTTTCGCAAGGAATATTTCCATGTACATGAAATAATAAACTGCTTTATGACCAATCACTTAGAGTTTGCCTCCATTTGTTCTGAAAGAGCATTTTCATAGAAGAGACTAGCAGCAGGCACTGCACTCTCCATTATACACATCTTCAGCCTTGTTGCAAGTTGGAAATTCTTGTTTACTCCCATGTAATCTAGCAACTCAAATGAACCCGACACCTGTAGGATTTTTGATCAGTGAAACAAATAAACAGTGACACTATTTAGATTTCATGGAAATAGAATTTTTTTCCTGCAAATGAAGCAAAACTTACTCTGTCAATACACACAGGTCAGAGAATGGGATTCTGAGACCTAACCATACAATGCTTTAACTCACAACTCCTCTTATTTCTGTTCCCATGTTTCTTAGAATCAACTTACTGTCTTTAAAGCATGGCAAGTATCAGCCAGTCTGTACCAGCCTGTTGCTGTGTGCCAGCTTTTCCCAGCAGTTTGGGAGAGATGGCCTTCTGTGGATCACCCATCTGAACCCCAGGTTCTCAGCTGCGGCAAATAGTGCTTTTATCAGCACCGAGCATGTCTATAGCTGAACTTTGTTCCAGGAAAGAAACGGACAAAAAGAGGGGGGCATGCAAAGCCTGCATCAGAATACAAGTATTTAATCTTTTCTAAAGTAGAAGTTGTAAGAAATTTTAAGAAGAGGTGTTACACAGCCCAGATATAGTGCTAAGCCTCTGATTTTAATTTTTTTTCTCTTGCCAGCAGCAGAAACAGAGGAGGGATACGAAAGACTTAACTTTCACTTCTGACATGAAATGCTGTTGAGGCTTGGTTGAGCTATAGGCTTTTGAAAAATTGCCATTAACCTTTTGTTCCTGGTGCTCTTCAGGTAAAATTTGCTCACATGCCAAAGAAATAATTGCATGTGAACTTTCTCAGAAAAGCTCCAGGCACTCCCTGCTACCAGAGCAACTACAGCCTTGTGCTGGGAATGGTTGCCTCGCTGGGAGGGCAAAGGAGGGCAGGGCAGCAGTCGGTGAGAAAAGCCATGTCCTTCAATTTCAAACGGTTCCAGGAACACAACCTGCAATCTAAAACAAAGGATTCCTCCTCCAGCCATTGCAGTAGTTAATCGCCAAGTTTAAAGGGTAAACTGTAAACTCTGAAAGTTCAGCATTCAAATTCTGGCAGTGATGTATTAGGAAGCCTAGAGGTCTCCATGTACTGATACATGGTACAAGCAGCTCCCCACTTTTTCATCAAAACTGCCCCCTGATTCATATCAGTTCAAGTACTAGAGAGAAAGACATTCCAGACTTTAATTTGCTGTGTAGTTGTACCTTGAACTCAGTGGGCACTCTTCAATCCCATGCTAATTTTATTCCAGGATCAAGTTCCTCACTCATTGCATATGATAAAGTGATGGTTACAGTCTCACAGCTAGCATCTCCCAAAATCTGAATGCCTGATTTAGCTATCCAGATTGCTCATTACACTTAAGCAAGTTCATCTGTCAAATTCATGGGATTTGGGAAAGCCTGAAGTTGCTCTTTTACCTTCTTACTACTTAGGACAGTGCGAAGATTTGTATTTCAATTATTTGCTGCTTCTGCCCTCTTAGTTTGGCTTGACCAAACTCAAAGTAAAGGTGATATATCCAGTAAATGCCACAAAACATACAAGCTGTTTCTGAAATCTCACAACAGCTTCTCAGATTTTTTATTTTTTCCTTTGCCTTAGGAGTCATAGTAGCAGAGGTAGTAACTTCTACAAGACACTGTTAAAGCTGAAAGTAGTGCTGCTGATTCCAGTGCCAGGTTCATCAGCATGAAAAAATTTGTGTTGCACGTCTTCAGTGTACTTGTGTCAAGGAGGAAACAAGTGTATACACATGAAAAAGTTGAAGTATGAAAGGGAGAGGTTTTACTGGACTGTTTCTGAAAGGTGCATAAGTGAAGAGCCACAGAGTAACTATGTCACTATTTGTCTTCAACCATCCTAGTCCAATACAGATTGTCTTGAATTCAAGACTTAATTTAGGGAAGCTTGCTCTGACTACCTCTCCCAAATAGTAGCACTGATGTTGCAGTATGTAATTACAACTTTGTGCATTTCTTCACCAATTTAGGGAAAATGCTCAACTTAAAACATTCACAGTAGTAAAGACGTGCACTGCCTTTCTAATCTGCTTGTTTGCAACTGGATTTACTCTTCAGTGCTCAGTGCTCCTCAGAGAGGGCAGCTACACAGGATCAGCCAGGGTATGGCACAGTGCAGGAGTACCAATGTTCTTTAGGTGTGAGATACACATAATTATAAATGCTGTTAGGAGAAAGCTCTGACCATTAGTCAGACATAGCCTTTGGGCATGGAACTGTAAAGCATAAATAAATAAGTAACAAAATGGCCACCATGTGGACCCAAATGCATTTAAAACTACAAATGAGCTGTTCTTTAGTGAGTCCACTAATTTATTCCAGCCATCTGTATCAGTATAAACAAAAGCTTGTCTCCTAAAGTGCTTAATAATTTTTAAGATGTAGCAAGAACCACAAGTTTCAACATGATCATCCTGAGGGGGAAAAAATTAAGAAAAATGAACCCACATATTTTCACACCACAAACATCTTATGATAACCCCTATCTTGCAATTCCAAGAAATACTAAAAAGTAAAACTTGTTCCTGGCATGACATATTTTTTCCTATTTAAATTCCACCAAATGTTTCATTAGGATATTTTAGGGGATGGAAAAATCTGGCCATTTTTCCCTGCTCCAATCTCCAGTGATGACATCTGTAGACAAATCCTATATTTATTACTAAGCCTGAGAATTGCTAAATTGATGTACTGAGTTTGTATTGCTCTGAGAATCTTCTCTGTATGTGCCCCAATTTATTTTCAGGGTCTTCTCATATCGCTGGACCTTAGCTAAGTGAATAATTGAGAAATCTGGGTGTTTATAAGCTAAAAAGTGTACACATTTAGCATGATTGGATAGAAGCAATTACAGAGCTCAGATTAAGATGGGATTTTGGACCACTAAGCATGAGGGAGAGAAAGCTGTAAGTACTTTATAGGAAGAGTATGTTGGACTTAATTTTAGAGATTCTGAACAACCACTCAGTTACATCCAACAAAATGATAATTTCTGGGAAAAAAAATCAAAATCCATTATAATATTTGAAATTTTGAAAGCCCTTAGTTACCTCTGAGATATCTCATAGTTGTTGTAGTGGAAGGGGTGTCATATTCATATTTAAGCTCCAGGTGCTAGAAGCAGAGGGTTCTGTGTTCCAGACATATACATCTTTAGGGTGAGAATAGAGAAAAGTAAATTCTGTTTTGAAGGAAGAGACCATTTGCATTGGGGCCCAATACAGGGTATTATTTGCATCTTCTACATTCCCTGTGGCAGCAAATTTCTGACAAGGACGAGGTCTGACCTTTGAGTGAGACCTGGTTTGGAGCCATTTCATTGTGCAGCAGTAGAGTAGGAAAAGTGATACCAGGTTCATGCAAGAATCCTGTAAATGTCAACTGGTGGGATGCAGTGTTAACTGACCTTCCAGTCCTCCCTCCCCTGGACAGAGAAGGCACTGGAGTCTCCAAGAAGTCAGACTGCCAAGCTGTTATAGAATGGGTTTATTACATAGCTAGCTTCTAGCAACAGCAGGTATTTCTTCATTCAGGTGAATGTTAGAGATGGTGAGTTACTGCTGAGCTTATAACTATGCAAAGTTAACTGTTTCTATGCTTGCAGTTCCAAAGGGAAGCATGCAATGAGATCAGAGGAAGATCTGATCTCAGCCTCCAAAACAGACAGACACCACCAATATATTCACTGAACTATTTGGATGAATTCATCTCAGCATCAGCAGGAGATTTATTTATTTTAAGGGATCATGTAATTTTGTTGCTTTTCAGAAATACTAACATGGTACAAACCAGCCTCTTGAATTATTTACAAAATAATACTAGTTTTTAACTATTGATCTCTATAGTTGCAGCATAACTCATTTCAACTTTGATAGCTTTCCAAATGCCTCATAAAACAAACATTTGACAAACAAAATGGCTGCTGTTCCCTTTTTAAAGTTACTATTTCTTAAAGAAAAACTGCCACCAGGGTAACATCCTTGAAACAAACTTTGTGTTTGTGTCATTCTAAATTTAGTAGTTCAAAAAAGAACAAAGAGGTGGTGTTTTTCTAAAAAAAATACAGTAAGTGATAGTAATTCAATGTCCTTATAAAAAATTGCAATTAGTCCTTTGTTTTGCAGTACATTCTTTTCTCTCATGGTTGAAATCCCAGCTTTGGAAAATGACTGGGGACCCTGTGGACAGGTAACTGGGGGTGGTACAGTTAGAGGAAACTGGGGACTTTTATTCGCATCTTAACAGGAGTTCTAACAGTAGGGAAATTATAGGCTAAATCACACTTGCTGCTCCCTGGATGAAAAATGGTTGGCATGACCTGAAACCTATTCCACAATGATTCCCCATCACCTGCTAATGGGGATGGAATGGAGGATGAAGTGGAAACAAGACGCTGTGGCGTCTGCAAGATTTGTGGAAATCCTTTCAGGGAGGGGAACTTGATGGTGCTTTTCAGCTGATAAACCACATATCACCTGTCAGCCAGGGGAGATAGAGGAAGATGTCCCACTGCTGAGCCAGCAACTGTGGTGAAATCCCTCTCCTTAGATGAACTCGCATCATTAAAGCCTAATAATAATATGAATGCACTCCTGCAGCCCAAAGTTCCCCACCTCCGAGGTGTGACCACCCCTCACTGGACATGTGCTCTGTATTCTCTTTGTATCATCAAAAGGGAAGTAAGAGAATTTGACACCAATCAGTAACAAAGATATGTTACCAACCACAGTCACTTGAGCTCCACCTAAACACAAAGAAATGGTATAAAAGTAAGAATGGTGGAGAAGTTAGGGAAGACTCCATCACAACTGCTGGGATCAGTCAACAGGCTGAACCAGTCTTCTCCTCCATGGAATATTTAATGGGTAAGAATCATACTCTGCATGCTGAACATTTTATTCCTCCAAGTATATTTTTGCAGACAGACACTTACCGACACCCTTCTAATCTTAACTTATCACAATTTTATATTAATAGTGTTATTCTGTAAACTGTCAGTGTGAATCCTTTGTGGACACTGGCAGTTGCTGGCAGCAGGTCAAATACTCAAATGAAGGGAAAGACCTGAAGGGTCTCTCTTACACTGCTGGTGTTTCCCTATGTCAGTTGAACCACCCTCCAATCCAGCAGGACTGCTCGGGGAAAGATTCCCCAAATGGTCCACTGACAGACTGGTCAGGCACGACGGTCTCAGCTTTCCTGGGACAATAAGAAATTAAACACTAAGAATCAAGTAAACCTCCCCACACTAAGGGTTGAGGAAGTCAACCCTTCATGTGACACCAGCCTTACTTGGTAATAATACCCACTGATCAACAGCAGCAGTTTTAGGCTAGGTTAGTACCTTTAGAACATCTCCAACTATGCACTGAGAACAAACAAAAAAATCTGCCAGTCATTTGAAAACCTATTATTAAAGCACTAATGAGAGCACTACAAAAGAAAAACCATAGCAAATGATAGGAGCTGCATGCTAGTCGCATCATAAATCAGCATGGTAGCCAGGTCTACCAGAGAGGTCTTTGGTTTAACAGAAACAGCAAAACAGAAATAAAGAGGGAGTACACGATTTCTTGCTTAGAAATGATGATTTACAAGTTACATTGGTTGTTTAGCTGTGTTAAAACACATATTAGTTCCATATCCTTAGACATCTTCCCATTTAGGTATTATAGCACACAAAAATCAACATTTTCTCTTTCCATGTTGACTTCAATACATACTGGATTGCCATTAAAACAACAAACCTTTCCTCCCTCCACTAGGGTTGTACATAAACATTAACAAGACTTTGCATATTTTTAACTGTACTCTTTACATGCCTGCAAGTTGCTTCCTACAGCATTCCATTTACATGGAAAAGATTCTTTTTCACTGTCCTGTAACTTCAGCAGTTGTGGCCATACACACAGTGAAATGTATTGCTTCTATTGCAAGATTTAAACATAGTTAAAAGACTATTTATTGAATATCATTTTCTAATAGGGGCAATTGTCTTTTACAGATCTTTACAAACTTCAATTATAACTTGAATTTTATAGTAGTACTTAACAGCCATCAACACTAACAGACACATGGATGCTTTGTTTAGGCTAAGAAATGAAATATTGCTGAAGAAAAAAACTTCTATATTGCTTTACATTTAATAAAAATTTGCTGTAAATTTTACTGTATTTGTATCATAGTACTTGTGATGGAAATTAAATAGAAGCCCCCAAAGCACTAACCACCACTTCTTTTGCTCTCTAGATTCCACCAAATAGGGCAAAAGAAACAAACACTTAAACAGGTTTTCCATGGGACAGTTCAAGAAAATCTCATCCTGAGAGAAAATTTCATCTCTTTCCTACTTTGCTATATAAATGATTTTTGCCCAGGACCTTTACAGTGCATAGAAGAAAGCAAATTTCCACTTACAGACTCAGGTGCAGCTGTAGTCCCCAACTGCTGGTGTGAGATGATGTATAAAGACCATCCACAATCTCAGCTGTTGACTGGAGAACTGATGCTCAAATAATATAAATGATTTCTAGTACCTCCCTATGTCCTTGCTGAAGCACTAGGCTAATGGCAAGATGGCAAGCCGGTCATCTGTCTTGGACAGTTTTGAGCGAGTTCCCGAAGCTATTTCTGAACCAGTGAAATAGGCTAACTTTACAATCAGCAACAGTTATTGCCTTCTTAGCAAGGTCGAAGTGAATAGAAAATTAATTCCTAGCCAAGGTCCCTGCAAAATATGGGCAAGACATTAGTTCACTGCCATCCTAGCCTAAGGTAGCAATTGTCAATAGGACAAACAGTCTGCATCATCATTTTCTCTCTAATTTAATCAAAGTCATATTAGATCACTACATCAAATCAAGCAGAATCAATTTGATTTAAAAAAATCTGAGCTAAACCAGATTCCTTTTGGAAATTAACCCTTTACAACAAACATTATCCATCAATGCAGGGCATCTTAGTTCCACTGAAAATTACTACTGCTACAGAACACACATCATGATTTAAAGAAAATTTTCCCCCACCAAATAAAAGATTACATTACCTAATCTCATGCTTAAATTTGTGTTTCTTCACTGTGTATTTCATATAAGTCTCATGCTGCAAAACAACAATTTTCACAGAAACGGAAAGATATATCTGACAAAAGAAGTAGTACTGTATTATGTTGGGTGTCATTTAATTCACAAAATTTTTACCTTTAACAAGAGAAAAAATAAACAAATCACGGTGCTGTGGAACTGCCCACTTCTTACACAAATGAATAAAAGGTTTTATGTTCTGCCTTTTTTTCCCTTTTGATTTATTAGTTTTGTTAGGGTTTTGTGTTTTTTAAGATTATGTCCAGTAGAGCTCCTTCCCAAAAATGCAAACGAATTATCACTTTAGTTGCAGTATGTACATGTCCAAGATTTTACTCTAACTGCACAATAATTTATTGCTATGGCAACTTTTGGCTATGCTGCATTCTACCTTCCTGCAGAATGCTTAGATGGACTACTGCCACAACAGCCAACCAGGAAAGTGTGATCCCCGCCTGGCTGGGCCACAGATATAGTCCTTTTAACCCACACAGCAAATTCCTGCTTTAAGAATTCCAAAAATTGGAAAGACCCCTCCCATATGTCTCCTAAAACCTACATCAGTGGCTTCTATAGCCAAACCATTTTTTTTAAGCTTGTCAAATACTGACAATGAGATCATATGCATTACATTACAAGCATTACATATTACATTACATACATAGGTAATTTTACACCTCTTGCAGAGAGAACCTATGCCACTGGGTATTTGTTATAAGCCTGAAAGGAGCAGAATATCACAGAACTTAAAAGGCCTTTTTATTTTTTAATCTTTTTTCTCAATTACAGAAGAAATTAATCATAATCCTACAAGCAAAGGTATTGTATATGCAAAAGTCAATACAGCCTGACTGAGGAGCTCCCACGCACAGAGCCAGAGCTGCAGTTGAACCCCATTGTAACAGCCTGGCTGGGCCATCTGTTTGGTGTACACTTGTTTATGACTCTCCCATCGTGTCCTCAAACTGCCAGCCCTGAGTTTGGATTATGTGCTTTGCAAGTACATGCCAGCCATTTAAAGGTGAGCTCCCCCCTGCTCCCAGTAAAGCCATGGGAACACAAGTTTCCTCAGACCTGATTTTGTGCCACTTGAGTAATGTGCCACCAAGCAAGTACTACTCACTAGAGATGTAGTTGTGATCTTGTGAGGGATGAGCCTTGGCAGCAGCAGGATAGATTTAGAAGGATGCAGACAGACTAGGGCAGAGAGAGACCTATCTGCTTTTGTTACTTCCAGTAAGAATTCTCCTTTTAAGCCTATCCTCCACCTCATCCTACTTGCACAGAATGAAATGGAGTAGACTAGAAACATTTATGACTAAGTGTAACCTCAAAGTGTTTTGGAATAGGCAGAATACACTTGGGACTTACGTGCCAAAAGTTCTTTATAGATCTATGAATTTTGGCAAGTTGTATTGTAGGGTTTATTTTTCCTTTTACAGTGGAAATAAAGCACTCAACAAAACTAAAAATGCATAGATTCCCTTTGGTCACAACACATTTGGTAGGAGGAGAACACAGTTTGCCATTTAGAATTGCTACAACCTAATTTATTTTTTAATATAAAATTTAGGACTCTTATCCATGGATTGTGACTTTTAATTTCAAAATCAATTATGGGGGGTGTTTTATCTATCTACTATAAGATGTTGAATCTTTTAGCACCAAGATATTGTAGTGAAACACTACTTTAGATTTAAAAATCTTTGTATCACTTTATAGATGAATTTGTAATTTCCTTTTGCCCATGATTGAAGGGAATTTAGTTTTTTTCAAAGCATATCTACTACAGCAGAATGTCTGTCTAGGTGTTTGATGATAATTAGCAAGAAAATTAGCCTGCTAGAAATATTATTCATCAAAATACCATTGAGTCCTAGGGAGATTGCAAACCCCCGTTGGAAAGTTTCTCAGAGACAGGCTACTTGGTTGCATCAGGTTTAAATCACATGAAGTATTGATTAAAGTCTTTCTCAATTAACTATTGCCAACTTAAAAGGTAAACCAGACCCTTCATGTCTCCTTTTAAAGGAGCATCTAGGTCCAGATTCTCAACTCTGTTAGGGCTGTTTTACTACACCACAGCAGCCTAGAGGTTGCCAACTAAATTTATAGTTGCTATTCTACTATATCAAATACAAAGAGAAGAGAAAAGTAGTGAAAATATCAATCTATTTGAGCCAAGCTTTAGTACATAACACCTCAATTCCTACTTGAGTAAATGAGCATCTGGAATTTCTACTATACAGATACCCCTTCTGTTATCAATATACACTCACAGTAGAGTTAGGGTTTTTTTTTTTATTCATAACTTTTTTGAAGTGCCCCAAGTAGACCTCTGGGGCTGCATGTGCTTCTTTAGTCTAAGCTTTTGCCTTTAAAATACCTTTCCCCTGGTTTTTTATCCCCTCCCCTTCCCTCTATTCTACCACCTGTTCTTCATTCTCTTTGCTCACTTGCCCATGTTCCATGTGGAACTTTTGCTTTGAACTGTGTCATAGCATCAGGAGCTTTTTGTTTTCTTACTCTTCTGTGATGAACTGTTTATCTTTGAGTAAAAAGTCAGGCTAGTTTTTGTTAATTTTCAAGCAGAGTATGGCTGCTTTTTGCAGTATTTATTTTATTAAATAATGGGTCTGCAGAACACAAAGCCGACTTTTAAACCAAAGTAAATCTTAGGATGTTAAGGAGAACAATCACGTTCTGTCTGATTGATCCTGAGTCTTAAGGCATGGACTACATCTGCTATAAGAATTATTCTCCTGCTTGGAGAAAAGCCAGAGGACTGGAAAATTTTAAAAAAGAAGAAAGAAAGAAAACCAAAACATGTAACCAAGCATCCTTAATAAAAAGTGAAATCCCAAACTCTTCAAATCAGTTGTAAACCATACCTCTAGAATGAAGTTCTCTAAAGCAGTAAGATTTCAGCAGAAACTAAAGAACCAAATAAAGAGATCCTCTCCTCACACTGGAAAAAGCCTTTCATCTACCAAGGAGCTGTTCCTGCTCACCTTGAGCTTTATAAGCTTTTTTTTGTGCCTCCTAGGCACTAATTGATTTCATTGAGAGCAGGTGACTTAAATTAGCAAATTTAGCTCCAATTCATGACTAAATATGGAAATGCCTGTCAGAGGCAGTGACTGTTTTGTATTTGTTGTAATCTCTCCCTCCCCTGGGGCACAGTAGATGGAAAAGGGAGATTGAGGTTTTTTGTGGTTTTTTTTTAATATGAGAATCTTAGAGGAGGATAAGCCCCCTGTGCTCTCCCCTGAGACCCTGCCCCTTGCTCGAAGGGGCCTTGCTCCAGAGCTTGCATGCAGTGAGTGTACGATACAGCAGCTCAGATTCCTGACTCACCACCTCCAAAGGGAGTGTAGGTGGCATTAGCAGAGATCCATGTGATTGTGTGAGCCAGGTGAATGCTGCTGAAGAGCTGGTTTTTGTGCATTATTCCCAAACTCTACCCACAGAACCCGGTGGGATAATGTGGATCACAGTATTGCTCCATGGTTGTACAGAGATGTAGCACCCATTGATTCTCCCTGTGTCTTCTTAGGATGTTTGTACACATCACTCTTCAAACTACATGATGGGACCTGTAGTAATCTACTTCCCCTTTTATGTCTCTTTTCACACTATAAACAACTTTTGAGAGCCTTTCTTTGCCTTCTTAATAATATAATAATTAAAACTAAAGTGCGAAATGTTTTTTTAAGAACAGCAAGAAGATTATTTTATTTCATAGAATCATAGCATCAATTATTTTACCATCTGCTTCTTCTCATCTCATAGATTTTGCTATAGGTGCACTTGTACAACCTCTAGATGGTGGTACCAGAAACATCCATGGTTTTACCCTGGCTGCCCTCATTGTGCAATAAAAATATGTGATCATTCAAAATTCCATGTGTATATAAATAGCCCTTACAAATGCTGGTTTTAGGGAGGAGTTTCCTGTGGTATTTCATATGCAATTGTCTTCAAGTCTGTGGGATAGCAGAATCTCTCTGCCTCACCTTGCATCTTCCTGCTCTCCAAAGGATTGCCACATGCTGGGCAACTGAGAAGGTATTGGTGAATAATTATGAATGCCCTTTTGTGCCAGCACTTTTCCTGTCTTTTATTTATTTATTTGAAGATTATTGCAGATACACTATCAAGGAATGACACTGTTCATCTGGTATTTTTGGCACAAACAGAAAATGTGACTTAAGGCTTTCTGATAAATTCTATAAAATGGATTACTTGAGCGGAAGAATGTGTTATCTATGGATATTTACCCATGAAACTAGAGACTAAAATTCTGATTAGACATGTACCTTTTCCAATATATTTCTATCAGTGCACTGATTTGGCAAATATTTAGACCCAAAGGTCAGGGCTGTTCATAAGTCCCATTGATTTGAAAGTGGAATGTCTGCCCAAGATTAAACACAAAGAGGAATGCTTTCCTAAATCAATTTATTTAAGTCTGTATGTAAGTGCTCTGTTGAATCAGGGCCTAAAGTCAGCAACATATCAGGAAAGATAATGAGTTTGGGCCAAATATGTGTATTAACAGCCAAAACATACAATGAGACAAGGAACATAATTATTACTTGGATTTGAACCAAGATCCCTAAATGTATAAGTTAACCAGATCTTAAAATTTCATTTCTTTCGAAGCTCTTAGCTTAAATCTAAATGGTGAGACAGGTTACATTTACTTGTGCACACTGGGATGGCCCTTCTCTTCTGCTCTGCATCTGGATCTGCTTCCCAGAGAGGTCACAATGTTAGCAGGGAAGACAGTGCCTGCTTGAGTTTATCTTGCTAGAATGGAACAGAAGATGTACCTAAACTCCAGGGCTGGGAGGAGTTCTGGACCCCACAAGCTTAGGGTTGAAATCTTTTGTTTTCTGCAGTGTCTTCAAACAGAAGTTTATTTTGAGGTTTTGTATAAAGTGAGTAGAAAGTCATTCTAACAAACACAGAAGATTATGGATCTGGCAGAGCAAAATGTAGATCAAAATGGTTTTAATCATTACTCCCTGTTTTAATTACTACTTGACACATTATCTCTATTGTCCTTCTACAAGTCTGTCTTTTGAATGAAATATTAACGGCGAGTTACAGCTGAAAATATATGCAGTCTAGAAAGAAAATGGCTTTGAACTATTTGAAATGATTTATTGTCCACATTTCTTTATGAATATTTATTTGCCGTAGTGAAAGCAATTCAATAAAGAGAAAACATGAGGACCAGTTAACTGAACATTTGCATACTCTAACAGTTTAAAAAAGGGAAAGAAAAATAGTATGCTGCATTAGAATGGTGTTAATGTTTGGTTTTCCTGTTTCCTGTAGTTCATTAACATGCAAGATTCAGATCCTGAAGAGGAGATATAAAAATAGTCTACAAGTATGTGTCCCCAGCCTTTATATATTCCCATTCAGAAGGAAATAAACATGTTTGTAGATGGATTTTCAAGGCCAGGATGGAGACTATAATTTTGTTTCCCTACTACTTCAGGTAGCTGGCTGTAAATCTTGCTTTTTGCATCATATGTAATCTGTGTCCTCATCTTGTCAGGACCAGAGGTCCCTCCTTCCCTGGCACTTCTCAGAGGACCAGCAGGCATACCTGGCTATCAAAACGAGACATGAGCGCACTGATTATTTTAGTGTTTAAGCATGGCTGTGGGCACCAAAACCAAGACCACACACAGTGATGCCTCTTCCATCCTCAGTGGAGGAGCAGAGTTTTTCGTGGTAGGCACTCTCGTTTCTCCCTGCTTGAATTAATTTCATCGACCAAAAAGTGTGTTATGTGTTAGACTTGGGATGAACTTTGTTCCTCAGAGCTTCTTAGTGATGTTCTGATACCCAGTCACAGATGGGGCCTTGACAGATTTTGTACTGATTTTCATGATTCCTTTTCTCTCTTTCTCTCTCTCTCTTTTTTTTTTTTTTTTCTTNTTTTTTTTTTTTTAAGCAGGACTGCTGCTGCTGCTTGAGAATTCACATGCAAATGGAGTTGTTCACTGGCACTGTTTCACAAGGAAGCGTGGTTGGTTGTTTTTTAGAACTGATAAACTGAATAGTATATCAAAGTGTATTTGGAAAAGAATAATCCTAATATAAAATAGGTCTTGAGAAAGATGGTTACAGTAGTAAAACACAGACTTTGGACAAGTACAGAATTCTCTATGCATCAATATTCCATTCTGAGTAAGAATGATAGTAATGCTATTTATTTATAGTAATTATTGTGATTATTATCTACATGAAAGCTAGCTGTGAGGCTAAATCATTAATATTTTCAAATTATTTCACCGTCCTTAAATAGAATTTTCCCTGAGAGTACTAAATATAATCATTTTCTCTGTATGCCTATTTTATTTTCCTTTGAAAAAAACACTGTGTTGTTCTCTTTACATTTGTCTACATAAAACATTTTAAAATTCCATCCGTTGAACTTTTCTAGAAGTTAATAACAAGAAAATTTGACATTATTGTATTTATTGCTTATTTCTTCCTCTTTTGTCATAGTCTTTTATCCTCACATAGATATCACAATATCATTATCATCTGGGAGCTGGTTACTACATGTACAAATAGAGAAGTTGAGACCTACATTTGCTGTTTAGTTCCTTGCCTGAATTTGGGGTTGACAAGTAACCACACACTGGTTCTCTTGATGTACCACTATAAATGTATTTTGTGTTCAGGGAGTTTAAGTTGCACACAGTTAGATGCTACCCCATAGTACATGCCTGGATATATCTGTAAGTATCTCAAATTGTTTTTTTTTTTTCTTCTGCAGTTTACCAGGTTCTGCATTTATTGGCAAATGTGTATCAGTTACTCACAACTGAAGCTACCCAGATCCATTTCCTCTAGTTGTTATCTGTTAGATAGCTAGACTCTAATGGCTGAAGTCTACATCTACCAGCATAAAAGCCACAGGATTTGACACCGGTGTCTTGTGGTTCCAATCAGCCTCCTGGTATTATAGTAGTACTTTTATTTAACTGTGTTTCTACTGAGTTCAGCATGCTCAGCCACACTGGCTGTTTTGCATAGCGTCTGCACTGTATATTGTGGTAATTGAAAACTCAATACAGCCCGGAGGCAGTAGCACGCCAGGCCAGGAGCGGGCTGGGGCATAACTCAGAAGAATAAGGCAGGCAGGCAGCAAGCAGGGCTGAGCCAGCCCCGACACATCTCCAGCAGCAGTCGAGCTGGGTCAGGCATCCAGCTGGGGGTTCCATGCCGTGTGGCAGCTCTGGGAGCAGCAAACACCCAGTGCAGCGCCTGGGATGTCCCTCCGTCTGGCACCATGGGGCTGTCATCTGGGAGCACAGACTGTAGGCAGAGTCCGAGGTTCACCTGGAAAATTACAGGGACAGATCAAAACCAGATTCGTGGCCATGCACTCCACTGACAGCTTCCATTCTGCATATGCCTTTCCCAGGGTGGTTCCTGTTCCTAAAATATCATCAAGGAATTAGCAGAGAATAGGTCAGATACTTTTTCTAGTGTTTCAGAAGTGTAACATATATCAACAAATGTCACTTGCTATTTGAATGCTCATAATTAGAATTAAAACAAATTACTTATATTAAATGACTGGAGTAAGCTACAGCATTTCTTCCTATTAGCCTATGTAGAAAGAAAAAAATGCCTGGAGCGTAAAAAGGAGAAAAGAAGAAATAATGAAGAAACAACCTGTGGCATGAGACAAGTAGGTCTCTGCAGTGAGAGTCACAAGTTTTCATGTCAGTAGCACATTTAGCTGATGGGATGATTTGAAGGAGTGAGATGTGGCTGTACCTTGTAGCAGCTCCCCCAGAAAGTTGCTGATGTTAGGTTGTCTCCACAGGCTGAAGATCAACAGCTTTCCATGAGTCATTTGGTGAGGAAGGAAGGAAGGTGGACTAGTCCAGGAAACTTGGGCTGTAGGGCTGTAAAATTGAGAGAGGTTGAAACATTCCACCCACTAGTGTTCTCCCTTAAATGTATACTTGTACAAGAGATTAATCCACCCAGTATGTCTTTATCAACACACTTAAAACCACCCTGAGGAGCAGATCACACTGGTTCCTGCCCTCTCTGGTGTTCTGGCCTTGCTCTCCATCCTGCCCCTATTTGCCAGCCCCAGCAGTTCAGCTCCCAGCCTCCTGCCCAAAGCCAGGGAAATGCCCTGCTGAGCCCTTGCAGGACACCCCACACCCTGTCACAGGGTTTCACCCACCACAGGCTCTGTGCCACCTCTTATGCCCGAGCTCTGCCCTCCAAACGCCTGTGCCTCCGAGGCACAGGTACAGTGGGCAGGAATGGCAATCTGGGCACGTGTTCATGTTTTTATCTCCAGACTCTCTGCTTGAAGTGTGGCCTTTTAGGGCTCTACTAGGTCTCTGCATTAGGGATTACGTATATTTCCTGCTCATGGCATAGTGTTAGTTAATAACTTCTAAAGTTCTTTTAAATTCTCAGGCAGTGGCATCTATTATTTTCCTCTGACTCTTCTCTTACCTTTTTCTTCTTCTATTTAGTATAAGGAGTCATCAGTGGTGAACTGATTATAAGAAACTAATTTACATCATCAGTTCAGTAGTAGGACATACTTCTTAAATCATCTAAGATAAATACTTTTAATTAAGCAAATGTCCTACTCAATTCACTGTGGACAATCCCATCATAATGGATATTACTTCTGCATGCTAAATCTTAATCTTCATCAATACTGAATGCAGAACGCAAAACCATTATTAAAAAAAATAGGCTTACTGTAATATTGCCATTTTGAAGCTGCCAGCTTTTATATTCATTAATATGGTGACAACAGACTCCCGGCTAACAAATTTTACTACAGATCAGAATTTTTATCAGATATGTATATGAGATGAAATCTATGCTAGCCTATTATTTGCAGTTTTTATTAAAAAGTTAAATTGGGATTATTATAAACTCTCTTTGGATTCCTTAATAAAAAAAATTAAAGTTAAAATCAAATGAGATTTCCTGGAAGCATTTTAAAAGGCTGCAACAGCAGTAAAGTCAGCAGGCACCACGCAGCACAAAGAAGTATTTACCGAGCAGAAGATGAATGTCTCTTCACTTAAGAATCTAATGGGTTACTGTATATGGATTTTTGAGAGACAGAGAGAGGAAAAAGCAAGGAAAAGTCCAAGCCAATGCTTTCCTAATCTAAGACATATTGTTTCCTGATCAAAACTTTCAAATTCTGATGTAAACTGACTTCTTGCTGTTGTGACCAAAATCTCCTCTTTTTCCCCCTCCCTCCATCTCTTCAGGCTTGGATTTGGAAGTCCCTACTCCAAGGGAAGAAAGCCTGATCCCTATTGCTTCAGTTGTGGTGTTGAAACCCATTAATATTTCTCTGGCAGGTTCCCTGACCCTGGTGCCCTTGAACATGCTCAAAAAACCATAGGGTATTCCTGAGCCTTTGTCCCTGAGAGGATTAACAGGATTGCCTGGAGCCAGCCTGAAGGTGTTTTAATAGGTAATAGGGGTGGGCTTCTCACCTGACTTCAAGTTTGCCTCAGGCTGGCCCTGCTCAGCAACACAGATGCAGCCACTGAAATTAGGGGGTAAAGCTTGGCTCTGTGCACAAGTTAGCGTGTGAATCCTCAGAATCTGGTGGAGGATATCTCCAAATATATCCTTCCTCTACCAGGACAGGCATCCCAGTGGAGGGCACAGGGACTGGAGACCTGTGCTGTTTCTGCCACTGTTTCTTCTCTGATGTAGAGTTAGTTACTTAAGCTGTTTCTCCTTCTCTCTTTTCTCTCTTCCTCTCTGGCCTCTCTAGTGGCTTATAAATTGTCTGAAGGAGAGACTGCTGCACTCTGTGGTTTTGCTGTGCTTAGCCAAGTAGGTCCCGGTCTCATTTGGATCCTGTTGCTATATCATGGTAAAAGTAAATAAATAGATAATAGTGGCAGCAGCAGTTATTTTTTTTGTGTATGAACAATAGGTTCCTAATGGAGGAGAAGCCTCTTTTCTGAGTTTTTTTTATCTGCAAGTTAAAGTCTGTCTTTCATCACTCAACTGGATAAGAGTATGCTTTTGTAAATCAGACAAAACTTATCATATAAAGTGGAACACATCTTTGATTATACTGAATATTATCCTGTCTGCAATTTACCCTTGCTGCTGCAAAGGACACAACATGATTAAACTAAGAAATGATAACTGAACATTATGTGTCAGGATGGTAAAAGATTTTTCCTATCTAAATAGGAAACAATCAGAAAAAACAGTGCAAATGCACAAGAAAGTGTTTTAACGTATTATAGACAAGCCACCCTGCTGTTGCCTTATATTGTATTGTTGCTCAGATTGCTGCAGATACTTCTCCTGTAGCCTCAATATGTATTTTTTAGAAACTACAAACTGTCTTGATTTTTTTGATGATGTGAGTATCCTTCCTCCATAAGTTCATATGTACTGTTACCTGCTCAGTCTGTCATCTCTTCTGCCTTCCCCTGGGTGAGTCCAGATGCTCCCAGTGACATTTCTCAAATTGTAGATCTGTGCATTTTCTCTGAGCTGTTGAAAGCATTTCTACTTTACTTAATGACAGTGTTTAGCAGTACCAGCCTTCACTCACTATTTGGTATACACCAGGTACTCTGCACAGGGGCAGAGGGGGCATTATCCCAATTTGACAGACCAGAGAAACAAGGTGTTGCATTCGGCAGCAATTAGCCCAGAATATGCTGCAGAACATGTGAACAGGAGAAGGTCCAACACACCTTCGGCCCACAGTTTACTCTTTAGTGTGTTACTGCTTTTGTTTCCTCCAATATTCCCAGTTGCACTGTGCCCTCCTAACATGATTTGGGAGAATGATCACAGTAGAGCCAAGTGCTTTTGCAATAACACATTCAGATATTGCAGCAAACAATTGGAAGTAACTTTCCTAATTTTGAAGTGTGACTTTGCCATGTATGGTACTTAGTAACTTCTACCATGTCTCTGATGATTTCTGGGTCTGCTGCCAGTAACATTACATTCCTAGACAAATTAGTATGTGATATTTTTTGCTCATACTGCAGTGGTAAGGTCTGTTTGCTGTTCCCATATAGATGTATTTTTGACAGGAAGAGCAATTCTATAAGCCCAGGATGAAAAGCCTATCAATTGAATTGGTACCACATTACCATGGCAACAATATAATGATAATGAAATTGTGACTGTTGAACCTGTTTTATGGAACTCTACAGAATGGGCTTTATAAAAGGAGAAATCTTGTTGATTAGTAAACGTTTCAAAGCATGATGATAACCTGAGAAGCACACGTGCTGTGACTTATTAATCATGTTATCATCCTCATTTAAGATAAATCACTCTTTGTATGAGGAATAGTGCTCTCAAAAATAAAATTATATGGTAAATCTCTGTTTCTCCAGGTTTTAACATGCACCACAGAAAGACTCGCTCACCTCTGTGCCCTGGTTCACTGGATCAGTTGGCATAGGCGGGTATTGAGTTGTGCAGTTTTTGCTGCTTATTTAATCTCTCTCAGAATCTGTAAAATCTACTGCTACTGCAGCTGAAATAAACACCTTTCTGTAAGAAAAATGTGGCTTATTTTATATAAGATTATTCCACAAAAACATATCCTTTTAGATTGAACCCTACACAGAGAAGAGGTGGTAGTAGGAATGCACTCTTCACTTCCCACCTCCCTTCTTTTTTCCCATTTGGCAGCTTACTGTCATACAGACTCTCAGAACAGAAGAGAGAGCCACCCCAGCTCTCATTCCTCAGGATAGCAGCTCTTGCTGAAGGCTGGGTTTGATATTATGCCTACTTTTAAACAAAAATATGCTGAGCACTCAAATTTCCTCGTCATTCATGTCTCTGGACAGGCCCTTGGAGGGGGTGCCTCACTTCTAAGTGTCTGGGGCTTCAGTGCCAAGGTTTCTATAGCAGGATTTTATCTTTAGATAGATAATAGATAGAAAATAGGTAATATTCCTCTTTTTTTTCCACCTTGGGAATAACAGTGTTTCTCACCCTTTTGAGTCCATCTCCCAATTTGCCAGGTAAATCAGAATAGAAAAGCAGGTGTGCCAGCAACGATTGAGCTCAGTGTGCATTCACTGTGTGGTATTGTCTAG
This sequence comes from Sterrhoptilus dennistouni, assembly GCA_013397095.1. Classification (NCBI taxonomy): domain Eukaryota; kingdom Metazoa; phylum Chordata; class Aves; order Passeriformes; family Zosteropidae; genus Sterrhoptilus; species Sterrhoptilus dennistouni. The sequence continues at coordinate 1,443,504 of VWZU01018557.1, read as the reverse complement.
GTATTTAGTAGAGACAGTGGGGGAACACTGCTCATTTTAGTGAAGTCCTGATCTACATGGCACAGAAGCCAGCAGAAATCTTCATGACATTAAATCTGATGGGCTTTAAATCAGAGCTTTAAAGGGCTGTTTCTTAAAGCTCCATGTTTGATCCTATTTGGAAAAGGAAGCCCTGTCTAACATTTCATTATTTCCATGGTTTTTGGGAAAGCAACACATTGAATTTCTGAGTTGATAGAAATATAATGTAATGTAATTTTCCTTAATATATATTTTGCACTGGCTGACAGTTTTATTAAGCAGAAGCAATAATCATCATTATTCAGTGTAATAACCATCTCATTAGAAATGGTCTAATTTTCCCTAATTTTAATTTACCTCTCAGACTAAGCTGTTCTAAAATTACTGAGGTGCCTACAGTACAGTTTCGTAAGACTTCAGCAGAAACATGTCTTCAGAAAGCATCTACTGAGTTATTGCTGCTAAAATAGTGATATGCCAGACCTTTGTGAGAGAAAAGGAAGTACAGAAAATTCAGGTTAGGAAATTGCTATATCACTTTTTACTTCCTTACTGTCTTGTAAGTAGCACTTTCTGCACACATTTTGCACAATGATAATTGTACAGTTGCCTTCAAGCCTTCCACGCACTATCTTTTAATAAAGGACCTGGCTAAAGGGTCACACCAGAGAGTCCTAGTAAGGGGAAGCTGACAAGCAGAAATATTTCTTGGAGAGACAGAGAAGGATATGAAGACACTGATCATTATAGTAAGATTCATTATCATCCAATGAAAATAGGATGCAAACTGTGACATCCAGGCAGATCATGTATGTCAGGCAAGCAGATGTGAGCAGAAAAATGTAGATGCTAAACCTTACCTAATAGGCTTACTCTGTGGATTATTCTCAATGAGCAAGGCTATACTAAGTGTGGCCTTGTACGTAGCTATAGTTAATACAGAGGGTATAAGAAACATGCATTCATAAGCAAATCTGGGGACATTCCCAGCTGTGCTGAAGTTAATGCTCTTTGATATACTTTGGAGCATCCTAAAAGCACTTTGAGTGTCATATACTTCTACAGACATCATAAACAGCATTAGGGGATTTATACAGCTTTAGTTCCAAGATTTCAAAGGGCACTCTGTTTTCTCTAAAAATGTGCGCAAAAATTTCTATACTCAAACAGCACTTGTGCATGCAAACTGCTACAGCAGCTTAGGTACATGATTTGGTTGTGCCAGTTCTGAAAACACATTTGATCAAAAGCATTTTGTTGCAATCACAGAGATAAGTAACCTCATATGAACAAGGAAGCACTTTGCAGGTTATATTATAAAAGAGACAAATTGTCTAAAGGCTTTGTTTATCATCAGATATTATTCTGTGTAGTTCCGAGTCATAAAAAATAACTTTTTTTGTTTGCTCGGGTTTTTTTAATGTTCCCCTAGACACAGAAAACACAGTCTCTTCTGTGGAAGCACTCTGCTTATAAAATCTCTTCTCTTTGAAATTCTGAGCCTTTTCCAGCTGTAGTATTCTTTGCTCAGCTATAAGAACACAAAGTACAGCCATGAAAAGCATTACACTATTATCCCAAGATAATTTGATAGTCTGTAAATGTATTTTCCTGCCTGTGGTTCCAGACATTATGCTCTCATTTGAAGTAATGATTTGCAATTATTTATACAATTCAAGTTAGCCCACATTGGTTTCACCCTGAACATTTTACCTGCATGGTACAAACATGGCTTATTTGTAGATTGTACAAGCTAGACTAGATGGGTGATTTTTGCAAGCCACACTCGATCAGCAGTGCAGTGGGATGCCTACTGCAGACAGCCAGCTCCTGCAGGAAGTGGTGCAGTGACTCACTGGCAGCTGTCTCCTGCCCACGTCAGTGTTATCACAACCATGCATCAGCAGGAGTCTGCTGGACATGTTGAATTCTAAGTTCTGACATAAAACCATAGCTCTGATCTCATGTGGTCAGTAAATACAGTATGGCACTTTCCAGAAGTACTTACCCTGCTTTTCTCTTTTGGCTTCTGTGTGGATGTGAAAACTCACCTTATATTCCTCTTGCATTTCTGGAGTTTACCATACCCTTCCCCCAAAGCTGGAAATGAGTGGTCCAATGCTAACTGGATAGTTGTTTCACCCCCGACGCACCCGCATTTCAGCATTATACCATTTGTTTGTAGAATTTGCAATGTTAGTGAGTGTGGACACAAGTGTGGCTTTGGTTTTCAATGGGCTCAGAGTTCACCTCCCTTACCCTCACCTGGGAGCCTGTGTTGGGAACAAATTTACATAAGTGACAGTAATTTACTGCTGGCTCGTAGCTGGTCAGAAATGGATGGAGCACTCTGTGGTGCTGGCAAGAAGAAAGTCTCATTTGAATCCCTGGTGATCCTCCTCTGGGAACCCAGGGTGAATTCAGAGGAGCCATGCACTGGTGACATCCATTGGGCTGCCTGTTCTCTGTGGGCATCAAAATGCTCAGCAACACAAAAGCTATAAAATATGGTTTCCACTGACTTTTTTCACTGCCATACATGGCCGAGTATCACCCCAGTTCATATTTGATACTGGGAAAATGATTAATGTCAATGGAGTGAATTACAGAAGGGTGCGGTTCTGACTTGGGACGGTCAGCAGCCAGGCCAGGAACTTCCACCTCTGCCCTCCTGCTTCTCTTATCCTCAGCTGGAGTGGCCTCCAGAGGGTGTCTGAGTGAAGTGTGAAAGATACAGTTCAAATAAAGCAAATTGGGACAGTAAATATTTAGAAATTACTGTGTCTCTCTCATTTGTTCATAGTATGTTGGATGCTGCTGTGACGATTCAGTCTGTTTCGTTTTTTAAAAAAATTTTTAAAAAAATTTAAAATACTACTTCTGTTTTGCTGAAAATCTTTAAAGTCTTATTTTGAAAGAAAAATTAATATCAACATGTCCTTCCAGGACAGTGTCATTTAAGAACAGCAGCACTTTGAAAAGTGCAAGAATCCCAGTTTACCATCCTGATGTCAGTTTATGATAACATTTATGACATTAATATAATGGATTATGACCTTTCTTGGCTTGTCTGACTGACAGTTATTCATATATAATGCAGTACTTATCACCTTGGTCCTTCCATAATAATAATCCCTTCAATTTTCTGAGCTGTGTCATCAAAACATGTACTCATAAGTGTTGATCTCATCTCTGGGAGAGTAGCATTAGGAGCTCCTTTTGAGCTTTATGTCACCTAAAATCTAGAGTGAAATTGAAGACCAATTGCAGAAAAATACCCTGTCTCTAACTTTATCACACAGTCTGCATAATGGCCCTTATGATTTTAAATGATTTACTGAGTCCTGTCAAAATGCTGTGCCTTTCTGTGGTGGAAGTTATTGAAGTTCAGAAATGCCATTATTCTGTAGAACTAGAGCGATCGTGGGGAAATACACAATAGATGGTGTGCTACAATTACTTACCTTGACCTTCCTATTTTTTTTCTCTTAAATTTCCTCAGGATAGACAGAATAAAATATATTTTCTTCAATATTTAGAGTGAAAATTTGCTGTGCAATTTGTACCTGCTTTCCTCATGCCCAGTTTCACATGAATCATATGTAAAAGGTGAAAGAGGAAAGTGAAAATTTTGTACGTTTCCAGGCATTGACTACTTAGCAAATACCAGTGATGTTTGTGTGGATAAGGGGTCACTCAGAAATCCTGGATTGGACACCAAGGCCTGTCACAGTCCTGCTCTATAACTGTGTTCCTTCCCTCTTTGCACCAGGCCTCCCACTCTGCTCAGTGGGCACCAGGATGTTCCCTCCCATCCTCTGAGCATGGGAGTCAGGCTGGGGCTGTTGCTGTGGCAAGCAAAAGATGTTCATGCCTCATGGGCAGGTCTGCTACAACAAGCTGATCATTCAACTCTATTCAAACAAACCTGGGAATTGAGTGAAACGCTTCACACCCACAAAGCAGGAGTGGGAGCAGGAGATTCTCGTGCATGGAGATAACACCTGCCTATCCCTGAAGTGTGGCAGGCTGTGAGTACAGCCACAACAGCATGTGGTCTTTACATACTGCAGACCTTCTCATGCATGTAAGGAACCTTCTAACAATAAATATTTAAAAGAAACATTATGTCTTTTAGCTGGCTGAACAATTCCATATGCCTTAGAGCCACACAGAGATAGGCCACTCCATTCACAGAGGGGCTCTGCTCCCACAGCCTGACAGGCCTGCCTCTCCCAGAAGGGCCGAGGCTCTCCAGCCCTCACAGTTTCCCTGGGGCTACGCACCACTGTCATCCTGGCACAAACATCCCATCTACAGGGATGTCAAGTTCAAGCAAGGACAAGCCTATAAGCACTGCAAGGCAGCCCTGGCACATATCTGTGACTACACTGATACCTCTGTCTTCTCCCCAGTATTTTGTCAGGAATGTGACATGCAAACTTTTCTTGTTCCTAATTATTTTTTTTTAAATAAACCAGCACTGTGACAGGGTAGCTGCTTGCAAGGCAGAAGTAATGCTGTTCTGTGGGCAAAACAGAGGTGCTCTGGTGCTCAGCTGTCACCTTCTGAAGCTGCTTTCCACATTCCGAATGAAAATGGTTCGTCAGCAACATATCCTGGGCTGGCTTTTCAGGCTGGGTGCTGATGAGCAGCCATTTCTATCCCTGGGCCTGGTGATTAGTTTTATTCAGCTGAGAGACAAGTACTTGGACATTTGTCACTGTTTCTTTGAAAAATGTGTGCATGTTTTCTTGGGCTATCAAATGGGACATATGGGAGCTGGATTCCCTCTTTCATTAGATCTTGGAAATTGTGTCCTCCTGAGGCAATTAATTAGCATGATGTTCTTGGCTGCTAATGTTTGATTTCAGATTTCAGTGGCAACAGACTTGGCAACAGATTTTATGAGGATGGTCTAATGGTGTAGGTTATTAGCCATGGCCTCCACACAGCTTTCTTCAACCCCTCATCTTTTGCAGAGTTCCCTTAGGTGTGCAGACAAGTCCTGTGGTTTCTGTCCATGCCTTAGCTCTCTCTTTGAAAATTAAATATAACAGCACTTTGCTGCTTCACAGGACAGGTGCAGGGCAGATTGAGCCTCAGCAGAGGCCAGGCAGGTGCAGTCCTCTGCTGCCCCAGCTCTGTGATGGAGAAGATGTTCTGCAAAGCTTTTCTTTGATCCTTCCACAGTTTAAGGCAAAATCATTTACAGTGGAAATTTGTCAAATGAACACATTTGTTTACTTTCAGTTTGACCACTGTAGATACCTGCAGGCTGTACACACCTCTGTCTTTAGAAAGGACATCTGTGGAAAAAAGCTGAGTTATTTGATGTAGGCTCATAGGTAAGGTACAGCCCCTCAGCTAGTGTCTTCCATGTATGATCATTTCCAAACCATACCCTTCTGAAATCAGTGTGATATACAGCAAAACACACACTTCTAACCTATGAATGCAATCCAGAGATATAATTTAGACTGTTTGCTTTGGTTTTATTACCTCAATTATATTCATAGTCTTATATAATTATAACAATTCATGGCTAGAAAACAGTGTTAGTTACAACTCAAAAAAAAAAAAAGTTATGTCTCTCTCAAAGGGAGACCCAAGCAAAATACAAAATTATCTATCGAGTACAGCTATACAGTAGATAACACATCCTCTGTGAGAAAGAACATATGCTTTTCATTAGTATCCTCAACACAATAACAGAGGGCTGAATTTTCCAGGGCAATGGAAGGACGAACCTATTTCAGAATACCAAAATGCTAGTGACATTTTATAGATGCATTTGTTAGTACTGCTGTGAATAAGTTTTGTGTGTGTAGGAGCTCACTTAAGTGGTCATTACTGTACGTGATTTGAACTCACAAAAGGCATTTTACAAACCTGTTTGAAACAGATGTGCTTCTACCCTGCATTTAAAATAAAATTAGTCCATGGTCCTAATTTAGGTAACCTTTGCAGTCACTAATATACAGTCATGTATACAATCACACACTTTTTAAGCTTGTATGAAAAGCATTAGACCGAAGGAAAGAATGAAGGTAAGAAAAAATTATCACTAAACAGTATCTGCAATGTTTGATATTCCTTCCAGATAGCTCATTCCCATTTAAATGGAATGAGAAAATGCAAAACATTAAATGTAGTGTTGCCTGTTCTCACGTGATGCAGCCAGGAGTTCTAATTCAAACACTCTGAGATTGAACTTTGTTTTCATACCTGCCAGACAAACTTTCATTAATTAAAACGAACAAAAATACAAGCAGGATAGCTGAATAACTGAAGTTGAATTTATCCTATATATCCAATTTACTTATGGCATGCTTTTTTAAACTTTTTGCTACTACCCTTATTATCCCATGTTATCTTATTGCAGCGCTTTTTCGGAATGCCTTATTCCTCCTATCAATTCAAGATCCATTTTCACACATCCAGCATTCATCTCCAATGCTCTGACTTTCAAACTGTGTCTTTTGCAGACCACCAGGAAGGAATTTGCAGAACACTGGCTGAAAGACACTTACTGTGCAACTAATAAGGAAGGTTGGAATACCATTAAAATTCTGAGTGGTGCTTTAAAATGCCATGAAATTCTGAATTACAGCTCTGCCTCGCATCCCACAATTGCACATAAGTACTGCCAACGCTGCCATGCGATCGCAGGCTGCCTGCAGCAGCTGAACCACACAGGCACTTTGGACCACTACAGCCTTCTGCTCAGGCTCCTGATGGCTTTCCCGAGAGCTGATCATCATTAAGGCTACAGAAAAAAGCACCAAGCTAAAAGTTTTAGCTCTGAATTACACTGATAGTTTTACTTCAGCCCCTCACATACCACTGTCTTTTAAGCCATAGGACCTCCCTCCCTGTTCAAATATTTTGTTTTGGCCTCAAAGTTACGCTTGCCCTGAAATTATTATCAGATGACAAGGATAAAGTAAAATGCCTAAAAAGTGAATGTTTTATCAACCAGTTTCGAAAATTGAGGAGAAAAGATATATAATATTTCATACTCTTCATTTAAATCACTGATTTGAAAGCATTTGGTGGGTGGGTATCACATCTATATGATGGGACCAAGAATCTTCAGTTGATGCTTGGTTGTTGTGATGGAGCCTTAAGATCTGCTGCATGGGAGTGTAAGTTTGAAAATTAAGATCCAAAGAAGCTGCATGAGAAAAATCCTTATGATTAAAAATTGAAGAACATTGATCTACATTATTGACTGACAATTGTAAATCTTTCATTTTACAGGAGAGCTGCTTTCTAATTTGTACACAAAAATCTTCAAAATTATTGGCTCTTTTCTGTACAGGTTTTAAAAATATATTTAACTGGATATGGCATAAATATTTTTTGCATGTTGATTATTATGGAGTTAAACTAAGCAATACCAGCATAAGGAAAAAAAAAAAAAGCCATATAGTACAGTGGAATTTCTTACAGAGCCAAGAGCCAGCCTGAAGGGAGCTGCCCTTATGACAAATGTCCATGCATGATGTAAACCTCCTTTTTGGTGATGGTGTAGTAATTTCCATTGCAAGTAGATACTATATTTTTAATTGATTCCTACCAGCAAAGTCTGTAACCTTCACTGATACGTGTCCATTTCACAAGGTTATTGACTTTTGACATATCTTGTTAGATGCTATGATGAGATAGAATTTTTTTGCACAAATTGATGTCTATTGATATTACATTAGTTCATCAAGGTTACAAATCACACTGCATTGCACTACATTTCACATTTTCTGCATCATGACAAGAGGTTTATAATATTCACTCTGGGACGTATAAAGTGCCTTCCACCCATCCCTTGGATAAATAATTTAAGAAATTGTTGGGAAATCATACCTAATTAGTAGGATCTGCACTCAATAAGTGCTGTTTGATTTAAATTGTATTTGTATTTTGATAGGTATTGATTTTAGGAGTAGGAGAAATGAATAATACATTTTGCATTTCTCCAGTGTTCACAGCAGTAATCTGACAGAAATAATGGAGGAACGCTCCTGGAAGTGGTCTCTTTGGGGACCTGCATGTCTTTCTCTAGAAAGCCCATAGGACAGTTAAAGACACTCCTGTGTGGAATGGCCTGATCCCCTTTTCTCCCATTGATTTGCTGCATAATCCTGGACAAATCACTCAGACTCTCAAAGCCTCTCCTTTTCCATCAGCAAAATGGAAACAGAATGGTTCCTCATCAGTTCGCAGATGGCCACAAGACATATGGAGAAAAGCAACAGATACATCCGAGTGGGTATTATACAAGTCCTAACTGGCACTGCCACATGGAGCACAGAGCCAGCAAGTGAGGCCTCCATGGGCACAGGAGAGTCTGGTTCCCCATAGCAGGACCCACGGTGTCACCATGGACCTCTGTGAGCAGCGTGGTGGAGCTGGGCAGCACACAACGAACAGGCCCTACCACCTCCTTCTGCACTCAGTTCTGCCAGCAGGAGTGTTCTGGTCGGCTTGGATACTTGCTTTCCTGGGTGAATTGATACAAGACTAATTTGGTTTTCTTTGGATGCTAATCCCTCAGAGTGAGGAGGGAACAAGGTGAAGTTGTACCATGCAGATAAGCTGGGTAACAGGCTGGTATCTTCCCGAGGCAGTGCAGCTCAGCATGCAGGTAGGCAAGGGTGTTTGCATGAATGGCCAGGGGTGAGGAACACAGACAGACAAAAACATCTCTGAGGCTGAAAACAAATCAGAATATATAGGTATTTACAAACACCGATTTCCAACACCCCAGCAGCTGTAACAAACGCAGACTTTATGAGATAACCATAATTATAGAAAAGCTTTATTTTTGGTTTGGTTTTCTTTCACCCAGTGTGCCAGCTCTGATTTGAAAGGAAAACCATAGGCTCAACTGTGCAACACAATAAACCATGGCATCAAAGCAAGCATCAAAGTGGCCCCTCGGCTGCTGGCAAACAGTACAGTCATAAGAAAAGAGACAATGAAAATACAATAAGTAGAAATAGCCCTTTTTCCCCATAACATAAACACCATAGACATTCTTTTAATACAAAGAGAAGCAGGATCCAATGTGACAGCTTTATATTTGCCAAGTATCATGGGAGGACTGTAAAATACATCCTCCCCAAACCAAGCCAAAGGAGCAGAACGAGCCAAGATGTTCTCGTCAGAACAAAGACATCCCTTTTCTTGGGTCTCAAACAGTTAGCAGGATTAATTTTGCTTTTTATTTATTTTAATCATAATTTCTGTCTCATGCTAGCTTCAGCAAAATGCACCAAAATATCTATTAGTGCCTGTCTATACAGGTGCAGTCCACTGCACCAAAATCGCTTTATGGTTTTCAAGTTATGGAAATTATATTTAAGACATTTTTTTGAATGTATAACTTAAAAAAAGATTCTCAAGTAGACAACTGAGAGCCAGGTCTGTGCAACTCTGAAGCAGGGGGATTGTTGTCACATGGAAGAGCAGATGACTGGTATGTGTTTGTATCCTCAGCCTCTTACAGGGGGAGATTTAAATAATGTGTAGTGGGTTTCTTTGTGATGCTTTTCCTTCTCTCTTTTTTCAGTTATTAGTTTACATTCTTTTGGAAGTATTACCTGTACATTAAGTCCTATATTCATATAATCATGAGTGATATGCAACTTTTCTGTCTTGCCCTTCTACTTTCATGCAGATTTAGAGAAATTGAGGCCTGACAACCCACAGCTGAGCTAGCAGGAACAAACAGCTGAAAGCATGAGAATGGGGCTGCACAAATATATTTTTTACCCTTCTCTCATCCATCTGAAGAATTTTTGTGGGAGCCTTAGCCAGTAAAACAGCACCCATCACTTTTAGGTTCCCAAGCAGCAGGAGCACAGGGGAGAACAAGTATCAGACACACACAGTCTTTATTCTTATGCCTGCTGTGCCCTCCCAGATGCAGTAATTCACCCTCTTTGTAGCTTTTCATAAAAGACAAGCAATATTAATTATCCTGAAGTATTTTTAAAGAAGATGAATATTGGAGAATTTCTTCCTTATTTCACAAGACATTCAGCCTTCCATGTAAAATGTAATGATTTTCCATGTAAAACTAATGATTGCAACAAGTTTCATTTTAAGGCAGGTCCCTCCTGGGTAACCTCTAGAGAAGTCTGATTCCAGGTGAAGCCAACATGAGAACCATATTTGCTTTTATGAATGGTGAAATGGTCCATGAATCTCAAATAGTATTGCATCCTCTGTTTTATAAATATTTTATGTGTTTTTCTTCAGTAAATGCATATATTTTGCTTTTTGAATCTCAGGGCCCCTTTTGAGCTGTGTGGCTCGTAGAATGTTAATAGAGAAGTAGCAGCATAGAACTGAAAATAAATGCTTTTAACAAACAGGGAAAGTATATTTCACCAAGGAAAGTGTGGTTTAAAATGAAACAGACTCCTGCAACATCTAAATCCTGCATATTTTTTGCAGAGCATGCCACAGCTATTGACATGCTGTTGGTTTTATATGTCCCAGGATGCATGAATTATTACTGTCATTTGACATTTTATATTCCTAGTTCCATAGCCTATAGCAACACTTACCGTCAGCTGTGGTAGACTATAGCAGACCTCTGGCAATGCCTCTTATTGATCAAGCACTGCTCACTGTTTGCCTGCTCAGTAATGCAAAGACATCCTAATTCTCTAAGACAGAAAACCCACAAGTTACTGCGTTTGGGATTTCTAGTCCTTTCAAGAGACCCAAGACATGAAACACAGATTACAGATACCTTCTTCCCCGTTGGGAGGCAAACTGAGTTATCTCACAAGCTCTAGGTACTACAAAAGAAAGTACATTGTGTGGTAATACTAAAGAGAAAAGCAGGATGCTAATGAATGGTGCTAATATAACTGGTTATGAAAGGGGCCTCAGGAATGAGAGAGGTGTTCTGCTGAGAGTCAATGGAGTTGTGCTGCCAGCTTTATTAACTTCTTTAAAAAGAACCTATACAAAGTAATACAGTGAAAAATTATGTCAGAGGTGCTTGTGCTTATGCTTTGAATAAAGCTAAATTTTCCCAGTGCTTACTTAGGTGAAATTCCCCCAAGACAGCAAGATCATGGAACCTGAGCTCATGTAAATAATAAAATAGAAATTGCAGATCAAGGGCAGCAGAACATACCACAACTGACCATGCAAAGACCCAGTGCAGCAGTGACTGATTTCTGGGCTTAGCAAACACACCCCCCAACACCCTCTAGAGTCAAGGGAAAGATGACCTACCCTTGGCATGGGGCAAGTCCTGTCAGGTAATGCAGCTCACCACAACAGCATATTGACTCTAGGAGCTGGTTTATCACCTGCTCTCTTCTCCCAGTCCACACTCTTCCCCTCTCTGATCTCTCTCCCCTTCCAGGAAGCAGCCATGGCCCCAGCATGGCTGCCCAGGATAGCCCTCTGCAGGGAGCAGGTCAGCAGGGAACAGAGGCTGTGTCCACCCGCTGCTGCCCAAGGGGCTCCTCAGTGAGTCACCTCAGTGGGAGCCAAGCCCTGACAGTGGTGTGCTCCATGTCTGCATGCTCTTCTTGCCCCAGCAAGTGTGCTGTACAGGGGCAGCCAGGAGCCAGCTCTGACCCACACCCGAGACCTCTGTCGAAGTTTTGACAAAGCCATCTTGTTCCTAATTATTAGCTTGAACCACCTGAGAACTTATGGCCAGCCTGAACCACCAGAGAACTTATGCAAGACCAGCTTGGCTTTTGCCAAGACTCACAGCTGCCCTTCCTCAGGGTCTAGTCCCTGGAGAGCATCCTGTCCTCTGCCCTGGACCCTACACAGGTCATGCCTAACACTCACTCAGGGCACCAGTGCCCACATATTCCCAGGCCTAGCTGCTCAGGGACTGAAACACTCTAGTAACAGCCCACCCATGTTTGCTTGGTTAAGGATCAGCTTGGATGTGATGCTTGTGTGGTGAGTATCCATCCCAGCATCCAACAGTATCTTATCCCAGCTGATTGTGAAGTCCCATTTGGGGATAGGCCCTGAGGACCTTCCCTGGCTCTGGGGACCCATCAGGCTCAACTCTCAGGGTGTTCCAGATCTTGAATCTGACCCCTGCAGCCCAGTCACTTCAGATTGTAGCTTTGCTCCTCACTTTGGCTGCAGAGACAGTGGCTGCAGTGCCCTGCTGGCATGCTCTGCTGGCCTTCAGGAAAGGGCTTTTCCTATAGCTATTGCTTTTTGTCCCACACCTTTAAGCACAAGAGTAAGTCTGAAGCACGGCAAAGGGGTTTTCTGCCTGCATTGTGCCTTTCTGTTAATTCTCTCCCACTGTTCGATCCTTTTGCTTTCCTTGCCTGTCCCACCAGTGTTACTGTGACACAAGCAACCCCCAGCATCTTTTATTCCTCATTGAATCTCTTGGAAAGCACCAGCAGGTCATGAACCATTTCCTCCAAACACTGGCTGCATCTGCTGCCTTAGCGCAATGGTGGAGCTGCTTATAAAGTCCAAACTTCCTACAATGAAAAGCCACACCTTTTCAATTCAGCCAGTGAGTTTTTATGATCAATTGAAATACAGCATCACAGCTCTGCACCCGTAACATCTTCAGAGCTGCTTAACAGCACGGCCAGAGAGCAGGATTCCAGTTGAGCTGAGCTGAACACAGAAGGTGACTTCTGGTGCTGGAGCACTTCATCACTGGGGTAAGATGGGCTGGTGAGGCAGGCAGCATTTGACTTGCAAAGCCTCTTTCTTTGACATCCTAAGTGGGCAGCATGGCTGCACGTGAGTTAAACCCTTGCCAGTAAACAAAAACTTTTTGCTTTGCCAAAACATTACAATGGTGGTTTTGTTCCTTGTCTTTTGAAGGCATGAGATTTAATGGACAGATCCTGTCAGCTCCTCAGCCAGCTTGAAGAAAGCCAGTTAGAGACAAAGATCATTGGCATTTATGCAGTCCCATCTCCTTGACTGCACAGCTTCTCTCTGGTTGACTTCTCCCAGGGAGAAACCAGTTTTCTGCCTCACTCCCGGAAATGATGGAAGGAACAAACTCCAGCAGGCTAAATGCTGCTCTTCTCTGCTTCATGAGGCTCAGCCCACTGGCCTCACATTCCTGTGGTCAAATCTGGCAGAGCAAACATCTGGAACATGCAAACAAACCCCCTAAATTCAGACACCTGGTCATAACAAGGACAGGGAGTGATGATGCTGCAGTTCATCCTCACTAGGGCGAGAAGAGCTGCATTCCAAGCAGGACAGTCAAAGAGACTGCTACAGGCACTGGTGGGACAGGACAGAAGTGACACAAATTGCAGGGCCAAAAGCAGCCTTTGGTGCTTCATGACAGTGCAATATGTATGTAGGTATTTAGGTTTAGAAATATACACACACACTTACACACATGCTCAACTACACATCATATGTATGCGTGGGTGTATGTATAGGTGCATGTGATGGTATCCTACATTTTCAGTGCATTTTTCAATGCATGATGTGCACCTGTGCAAAAAGATCAAAACTCTTGTGGATAATTTATCAGCTGAAATGGGAATTTTACAGCCATCCAAATCCTTATTTTTGAGTCTTTCAGTGCTTTTTTTGCAATTTGGGAAGAGTCTAATTTTGACTTATTGACATCAGTGCACTTTACTGAGTAAGAAAGACTAACTCCTACCATGGTTTCCTCTGAACCCTCATATGAAGAAACAGAATTATTCCATTTATGCAAACCAGATGTAGCAGCTTTAATAAAATCAAATGCCTTTAAATAAAATACTACATATAATTTGATTTATTTGTAGTCTTGCTTTTAAGATTAAAAATATCTACTGTCTTCCCATGATCAATAATCCAATTTTTAAGAGGCTGTTACTTTCATTATAAGCAATCCAAGCTACTAAAACCCTGTATACAGACATATTGTAAAAGCCAAACTACTTTCTACCCAGCAGGCAAAAAAAGAGACATAAACAGGTCTGAATTGTTGCAGGCATAAATATTTTAGACAGACTAGAAAAACTTTGGGGATTTGAGACCATAATTAAGCCCCTTAGCAGACGATTCAGTAAACCACAGCCTGAGGGACCCTGTGGTGGCTCCCACTGGTGGAGTGAGACATTGGAAGGGTGAAAAAGGCAGCACACCTTCTTCACCCAGGGGCTGTTCACCTGTCACTAAACAGGTCACAAAGTCAAGAAGGGCTTCATAGGTGTGCCACAAGCATCCCCTATCCTGTGTGCAACATGGTGTACTTCAGCTGACAGAAGAAAACAGAGAAGACATATTTCTCCTTTGTCTGCAGCCAGCTGGCCTTTTTTCTTCCTCTCTGTTTCCACCTCTTTCTGCCCACGTCTTTCATCCCTCATCCAAGCTCTGTAAGCTTCCTATTATTCCAGACATTAAATCAATTTGTGTTAAACTATTACTGTTGTAGATGCTCTTTCTGTCTTCCTACTGCTCAGTAGGAAGTAGACTTAGTGGTGCCACCCTAACTAATGAAAGTTTATTTAAGAACAGCTCAAACCCACTAAAAATTAGTAGCTTGATCCCACAGTCCTGTACTTAAGCCTTCAACCTCCAGCCTGGACTGATCACTGTGGTGTCTAAGAAAGTACTCTTGGCAGACCCCACACTGTCTCAGATGCATCTTTACATACATTAGTTGCATTAAATAAACCATTATCACTGCACCAAACTTCTAGCTTCATCACATTCAGCTTCAGGACCTGCTTGGGACTTTGCATTGCTGGTATCTGTGAAAGTGCCACCCACAGTCACCCCGAGCTAGACACTGCAGTCAGGCTCATGCAGCGACTTGGAAGCACAACAGTGTTTTTAACATCCCAGAAACAGTAACTGCATCATCTCTCTTTATGGCTTTCCTGGAATATTCTTTTTATTCTTCGGTTTGTACAAAGCACTGTGACTAGGACGTTAACTCTGTCTGCTCAGACCCCATGGGTTATTCCTGCTCAGTGACGAATGCACGAACTTCCTCTTAAACATGATTTTAAAATTGCATTGATGATGAGGAAAGCAAAGCACAAATTGTCATCAGAGTATTTATGAGATCTCTACTCTTTGTGCGAGGGTAGGCAATGTTTCTGATTACTAGACGACAAGTCTACTAATCTCTCCAAAACACAAAATAAAGATTTACAGAAGATATGCTCTTAACTCTTGCCAGCCCAAATCCAGAATTCATTCTCAACGGGTTGGAAATGCCAAGCCAAACTCTCTCAAATCTTATTTTAACATAGCTTTTTATGAAGGCTGAATCTCATTGACAGGTCTTCTTTTACAATCAGTAGAATGGCAAAACTCCTCAGGTTGCTCTTTCACAAGGACACTATTACTTTACTCCGTATTGAAGTTTATTGGGCTTTGGCTTTTTATAAGGCAGCAGCAAGTAATTGCATGGAACACGTGTTTTCATTGTCCCCATCTGTAATTGTAAAAGGGTACAATGAGAGCAGATCGTGTATAAACACCTTACAAAATAATCGCTGGACTTTGATAAGGATGCATTGATTTCAGTCATCTGGTTATCACTGAATCTTTATATGAAATCACTTTATATAAATGTATATTTTATTTTAAATACTTAGCTCCTCTAAATCACAATTCCTGATTTTTTTTTTCTTTTTGACAGTAGCAAGAAACATCAGCTATCTCTCATCTTAGGAAAAAAAAATAAATAAAAAGAGGACCGACATCCCAGTGTGTGGCCAGATA
This sequence comes from Sterrhoptilus dennistouni, assembly GCA_013397095.1. NCBI lineage: Eukaryota > Metazoa > Chordata > Aves > Passeriformes > Zosteropidae > Sterrhoptilus > Sterrhoptilus dennistouni. The sequence goes on along the minus strand of VWZU01018557.1, from coordinate 1,427,766 downwards.
GAGCATTACTTCATCTTTTGTCATGGTTTGGTAAACAGTAAACCTGCTGAGATTTAGCTGGGAACTGGTGCTTGCTCATGTTCCTTGTAGACCTCAGGCCAGCTGAACGTGAATGAACATCAGACAGTGCCTGTGACCAGCAGCAGCTCATTAGGGCAGCCATGGGGCACATGAGCTCCCATGCTCTCCTGCTTTTCATTCTCTTGTCTCCTTTTGCTTCTCTTTCCTTTCTGCTTTTCCCCCGATTCTTCTCTTTGTCTGCTATTTCCAGTCATTCCTTTCTGCCCTGTTCCTTCTCTCTTTTCCCCTTGCTGAGGTGTTCTGTCCCTCTCCTTTGCTCTCTTCAGGAGAGGAGAAGTGGGTAATGCTGTAATTTAGTGCTGATTTCTTACCTAGACTGGGACAAGCAGCAAAGAAGGAAACAACAGGTATTTTGTTTAAAAAATCAGGTCCTTTAGAACCCCTATTCAATCTCTGTCAAAAAAAAAAAAAAACAAAAAAAAAACCAAAAAAAAAAACAAAAACCACTTGCAGTTTTTAATAGGCATTGGATCCCAACTCAAGGTACCATTCCTTAAATGCAATAATGAGTCAGCTCGTTCTAGAAGTTACCGCATATGGAAAACATTTTGCCGATTATTCATTAACAATTCTACAAAATTAATCACAACCTTTATTTAGTGAGCTCTGTCACATCAACTTTGCCATTATTCAATCCCCTTGTTTTTACATGCCTATTCAAACCCTGAAAATAAAAGCTTCTATTAACTTAAGCATATCTTTCGGAACATTTTTAAAATGCAGTAAACTCTTGGGTTTCTGCCTTAAGTCATACAAAGGACAAGGCAATAAGAGCTAACAAGAGTTCTCACAAAAGCACTAGAGAGCTTATGGTGCTACTATCATGTTTTTAACATGAGATAGGGTTCTGCACCTCAGATTTAATACACACAGAATAGTTGCAAGTACAATGGCATTTGGATAACAGCATTTAGAAGCGTGAAATTACAAGTGTACTGACAGGTTTTTCTGTGCTTCCTCACAGCACAGAAGCTGCTGCTCTTTGTCCCCCACATCCCTTGTGTCAGAAGCAGCCCAATACTAATAAATCTCAAATACACTTTTGAGATTCATAGCAAGGGCTGCAACACCTGGGTGGAATTTATAAACATGTCTTAAACATGTTTCGGCGTCATGCTGGAGAACAGGCACGGAAGGAAAGGTCTCTTTGCCCTGTTACTGGGCATCATAAATGAAAATACCTTCCTTCCTCTGCCTGGGATGTGATCCCTGATACGTGCAATTCTAGCTGGACGTAAAGGGGGGCAGGTTCCCAACTCTGGCTGGAACATCCCTGTGCAGAACTGCATGTCCATGTGACCAGTAGAGATGGGGCAGCCCTGCAATGCCTTCTTCTAGCTCACTTGGGCAACCAAAGATCTTTTTAGAACCCTTACTGTAAGTATTTATGAGTATTTATGTAAGGTAGCAGTAGGGCTTTAAAATCTGCCAGTTCCTAGAATTCACAGGCCTCAAATCTGCTACACAATTAAAATTTGAGGTTAGATTTCTTTTTAGGCATTTATATAACCTCAGAAAGTGCTTTGCTCAGAGCTGTCAGTCAGCGAGGTTCCAGCATAATTTCTAAAACATTAGGGAGTTTCACACCCAATGTACAGCAATCTGTTTGGATCCGAAAACTAGAACATGCTGTAGTAAACAGGTTTTTTTCCTGATCTCATTTCATGTAATTGGACAGGAAAAGTGAGGTATCAGCGGCTTGAATCCTGCCTGGAAGAACAGCACTGGGCAGGGAGAGTGCTGGATGGGTTACAGTACTGGATTGTGACTCCTCAGCTCATCAGACCAACTCCCTCTACCTTTCTTCACCCCCGTGGCAATCTGGTGCCCCCAGGTTTTCACTGAGCAGCAGGTTAACCCAGAGAACTGCAGGGATTCATTTAGTGCAACAAAAGCTTTTGTCCTGTGAATATCAGGCTTAAATCATTGTATGGATATATCCTCTGGAAATCATACTCAGTCTTCCAGAGCTTTAGAGCAGCTATTTGGAATCTATGAGTAGAAAGATCAGAAGTTCCTAAAGAGAGAGGTGCTTAGCTGCAGTTTCTTTAACCAAGACTTCCCTCTCTTACGATTTCCAGTGAGTTCCTGCTCTCATATTCTAAAGGTAATACCAAATTTCTAGGGAAAAAAAAATATCAAATCACTAAACTTTTAAGAGTGCATTAGTATAAATAATATTGGTATAAATATTTACCATAGAAAATAATTTCCTTGCTTCCTCAGTTTCCTTGCATAGAAACTCTCTTACAGCACACTGTGCTTTATACATATGCAAGAGAAAACCCAAGCTCGATAGCCGGGGGCCCTCCGGGGCCATGGAGCCCCATCCTGTGTCCTGGGCAGGGCGGAAGCGCTGCCCCGGGAGCTCTGCCTGGCCTCCTGGAGTTGGCACTGCTCACTGGGACATCCCTGCCCACACCTCCCTCCCCAGCCCCGAGCAGGAGTGCTGGTGCCTGTCCCCAGGCTCCCCTCGTGCCTCCAGGCAGAGCCACACTAAAGCCGAGCAGTGCCAACATCAGCACCACACCCTGAGATGAGGAGCAGTGGCATGGGACAAACCCAGGGGACATTGGCCTTGGGCATGTGGTTATCTGTTGATTTTCTGGGGGATTTCTGGGGTATCCGTTCATGACAATAATCCACCACTCTGACAACTGAAGCTCCCCTGAGCTCCCAAATGTCCTGGCCCCAGGTGACCCCACCTGGCCCTCTCTGAACCCCTTCCACCCACTGCACACACCTTGTGTTCAGCAGCTCCTTGGATCCATTAACCTTTAGCAGCGTTCACAGAGCTGTTGTACTGCCAAGAACTTTTCCTTCCATTGGAGACCCATTCCCCCCACCCACTGCTGCGCCTTTTTCCCTTCAGCTTAAAGAAATAAAAGGAAAATAAGGGGATCACGAAATTAAATTTACCACCTGCATATTTATGTGGGAGAAAACATTCTCACTCTGCACCACTCAGACTTCCATGCTGTTATAAAGGTACTGTGCTTGACCCTGGGGAGCTGATAGTACATTTCATACTGCCAAGCTTACTACGGCACCTAACTCTGGGCAGCACTGGAATACTGCAGTTATTCCATTCACATGTGCCTGCACATACACATGTACACTTGACTGTAAAACACAGCTCTATTCTTAAAACAAACATGTTCAAATTGCATCATATTAATGGAGTATCTTTCGGCTTGAAAAAAGTGTCACCTATTTTATATCCCTTATCAATCACGATATCTAAATTTGGAGCATCCCGGTAGCATACTCACTGATTTCTCAGTCAGCCTCCTGTATTTTCATTCTGACAGTATTTTTTAACCCCAGCACCAAGAGGAAGAGCAAGTCATGATCTGACATGTTAAAAACAAGAGCAATTGCTCACATACCCTGTGCAGCAGAACTGCCAATCCACTGGGGAAAGCCTGACAGCCTGCAGCTCTTGTGCAGGCAAGACTCCCATAGAGGGGAGCATGATTGCATGTCCCTAACACTGTCGCACCAGTCTCACAGTTTGGGGACAGGTTTTTCTGCATGGACAGCACTTGGATATTTTGTTGTAAAAGAAGAGAAATGGCTAAAATACCAAACTTCCCAAAAGCTGTCAATAATAACAAGAATAATAAGTCAAATCAGCATGTTTTGGTTTTCTATATAAGGGTACATTGAACTATCAAAGGATGATGGATCTCTCTTCCAAAGAGAGCCAGGTGATGGCTCTTCCCATATCTCAGATTAGATGGGGATATTCATATCCCAATACTTGTGCTACATATGTATGCTTTAATGTCCTTTCTGAAATGCTGCAATTGAGGCTCCAGTTGGGGTGGCCCAACCCTCAGAGCAGTTTCACCCAATGCTCATGTAACATCACAAACTCAGCAGGGTTCCCCTGCATGTAGACTGCTTTAAGAAACTCTGGTTCCCATTTTTCACGCTGTCCTGTCTTTCCTCCTCTTGCACCTTGGCATAGGGAGCAAACAAAGCAGCACAGGCTGTAGTGTGCTCCTATACTTAGTTCCCTGAGCACAAAGACAAGATGCAAGGGCCTGGAGCAAGGATCTGTCCTGAAAGAGGCTGGTATGGAATTTGTCACCAGATACATGAAGCTGCAGATTTTTTTGTTTTTACCCTGGAGGAACTCTGAGTCAAAATATCTAGAAAAAGTGCAATTTAGTAAAAATTGGATCATCCTTTTCATCATTCTATTCATCTCCTGAATCCTTGCAACAGCATTTTGGAAAGAGCTTCTCTGAGAAACAAAGAGGTTTTTTCCTGGGGAACCACTGCCCAGCAAGGGCCGATCCCCTTCTGTCACCTCCAGGCAGCAGATCCATGCCACCCCATGTCCTGGCTTCCCCTGACCCTGTGCCCAGAGAACTCACTGCAAAACACTTCATCAATTCTCACAGGCATCGGCATCCACCTGAGTCCAGACATCCAAGGAGCACCAGGAACAGCAGACATTGCAATGTTTAAATTTGCTAACGAGTAAAACAATGCATGGCAGCAATGCCTCTCCTGGGGGGGTCAGCTCAGACCTGCCTGTGGCAGAAGGGATGCCACACAGCCTGCCATCCCCTCGCCACCAAAGCAAGCCACAGCTGCTCCTGCCATCACTGGCTGCATTACTTCCAGCCATTAAAACATTGCTCTGCAGGCTTGGATTTTCATGTCAGAATCTAGAAGCTACAGAATAACCCTACAAACCAAATTATATGGCTGAGACCCTCTTTCCCCACCAGGGCAGAAACAATTTTGACCCCTGTTTGTCCTCTAGCAGTCTTTTCTTACAGGTGAGTGGCCCACAGTGATTCACCACAATTAACCATAGCTGTGGCTTTTAGTAGCAATTTGTTTTCGATTACCTCCTTCAGGCAAATCTGAATGACTACCACCATTTTTTTTTCACATTTCTTTCTGCTGCCAAGAAAGAAATGTATCAAAGTGCTCAGAACTCATCAACCATCAATCCCGCAATATTACAAAGAAAGCATCAGTTGCCCCTGGTGAAGGCCAGGGTAGCCCAAACCCTGTGTTGCTTTGCTCAGCACAGATCCATGGGCATGGACAGATTTCTCCCCAGTGAGAAGGGCAGGTCTTAAGTGCCACAGAGACACCCTCATGTCAGCTCTGCTGAGTCCAGGGGAAGTGCACACCTACAAACAAAATCACCATTGCCTGGGGGTGCAGTGCCAGCAGGGGAGTGGCAGCAGCTCCTGTCCCAGCTGAGCACTCTGAGGTGCTCACTGTTCCCAGTGCAAAGGCTGCTCACAGGCTGCCTTCCATCCCTGGAGCATCTCCACCACTCTAAGGTAGAAAGGACCAGACTTCAGCTGATCCTAGGAGTAGTTCTTCCAAGGTGGGAAAATGAAGAAAGGAAACTGCAGCACACTGTGGATCCTAATTGCATTTGCTCTGCAGGCTCTGAAATGTCAGTCAAACAAATATGCCATTGCCTTTACTGCTCTGCAGTTGCCATTTACTATTTTACTGGGAAATTGTCCAGGAAAGGGATACTACCTAGAAGGGACCATTATACTAGCATTGGAAACCAGCAATATTTCTGAACAATCCCATGGGCCCATTATCTGTTCCTACACTGCAGAAAGACAAGAAGAGCCAGAGCGAGCCAATTTGTGTTTGTGGTAGCAATTGCAGCAGCAGAGGGGATGGAGGCAGCTCAGGACCCAGCGGGCACATCTGAACTGGTGCACGGTCTGGAGCTGTGACAATTCACACCAGAGAAGAGCGTGATTCAGTGAGTGAAGAAGAAAAAAAACCCCATCTTAAAATGAGTTCTTTTATGAGCCTAAGTTTCATTATGCAACTTTATTAGAGTTTATGAGAACTGGAGTAAACAATATGAAGATGCAGAACACGCCCACTCTCCAGCTCTATCAGTCCACAAACACAATAATTTCCAGGACTTACAGAGACCATGGGGCAGATGGGTTTTGCTGAAGTGATGAAGCCCCTTTCCCTGGGAACAGCCCCACTAAAACCGCCTCTTTTTCTCAGGCAATGCCTCTTGCCCTCCAGAGAGCTCAGTTCCTGCTATAGGCAGCTCCTTGATACTTAACTACCATTCCCCTAGAATTGGAGTGAGTGATTGAAATATTTAATATGCAAAATCATTCTGAATCACCCCCTTTTACCACTACATTATTGCTCCTCCAAGTCAAAAAAGCATAACAAAGGGTACTCATCCCACTTCTACTTACTTTAATTCCCCACCAGATGCCCACAAAGAAATACAAATCTACCTGGACCAGATCCCATCGACTTCAAAGCAAAGCTCAGTCTCTCTATCCTTCCCTCTCTTCAGGTAGTTAGTCCCAGAGGGCTGTTTCAGACCTACTTATAGATTCAGCCTCTGTGGGCAGGGTGAGCAGGGGCTGTGCCCAGCACAGGTGAGGAGAAAACCATCCATTGCCAAAAGAGGCAGCTCCCACCCCTCTGGAAATCACCTTAGCCAAGAAAACCTGTGCCCTTCACACCAGCACCTGTGAAGGCTTGCTGTTCATAGAACGTTCAGCAACCGTTTCATTTCTGACTTTTTTTTGGTTTTCATCACGTTGTCTCTGGCACTGAAAGCACAAGTGATCAATGCTCAGTTAAGCTCTTGTGTCAGGGCACCCTGTCCCTGCTACTGGGGCAGCACTAACAAGGCCACACAGTGTCCTTGCAAGCAGGGGGCAGAGATGGGGTCACCACCAGCAGTGCTGTGGCTGCTTTCTGGCACAGGAATGGTTGCTCTGCTGTGGGCTGGTGGCTGCATTCTCTGCTTCACAGGGATGTACGCCATGAGCATTACGTCCCTTCCTAATTCTTTGCACACATTTTGGCTCTAGGTATAGTTTCTGCAGACATACAAGCTGAATGAATGCTATTTTTTTTTTCATTTTAAACAAAACAGCTGCCATGTTTTATCACCCCTTTGTCTCCCAGATTGGATTTCTTAAATTCACATGGGTTATGCATCTTCATAAACCACATTGGCTGCAGTAAGCTGTGTTTGAATCATCATTTAGAGAAGTGAAGATTTAATTTCATGGTGGAATTAAGGTTGACATTTCCTTTTTATTTACACTACACCAAGGATTAATAAGGTTACTATAACCTTAATCTTTGATAGCTCAACAATAGAATACTCTGGGATTACTGCAAAAGCTGGATTTTAACCCTTTTAATCCCATTATTGTTGATAACCTTATCAACACTGTGCTGCAGAGGTGGAGTGGAAGGACCTCAGACTCTGAAATTCCTTACCACAGATAAACACTCAGTTTAAACAGAAGAGCAAGAGACAGTTGCTTGGTTGAAGCCTGCAGTGAGGTTCACAGTTTGCAGTAGGGCTGCAATGCTGCTTTTAAGCGCCTTGTCAGAGATCTTTGCCAAGAAAAACATTGGTCCAGTGGCATATGTTGGCGGAGCAATGCAAGGTTGCTCTAATTCCCTTACTTTGTTTTTCCCTCCTCCCATGCGACAACTACTCCAAGAATCTGACTGCCAGTCTGGCAAGTTGAGATCCAGAAACTTACTGCTAATTACCATGTTTACAATTCCCAACCTGTCTGTTGGTGCCAACAATCAAACTGCATCCTCTTGAGTGCACCAAAAGACACTTGCTGGCAGTAGTTTCCTAAGGTTCCAGGCTGGCTACATTAATTACTGTTAACTTAATTTTTGCGTATAGAAAAGCAGCTTTAATTAGCGATTCCATGGATCAAAATCATTCTTTTATGAGTTACAAGGAATAGCAGCTCAACTTATAGACTACTTACCAACCTGTGAGTCTGTTACTTGGAAACACAAGTGGTAATCAATTTATATGTGGCCTAATAAATAAAGTAGGCAGAGGTTCAGTAAAAATCACACCAGGAAACAAAAGGGGTTACACCTTCCCTTTGAATTAAAAGAAGCAGTTCTAAAAAGACAGGTTGGGTATATTTTATCATCCTCAGTAAACATTTGACTGCACAGAATAAACCACGTTCTAAAGGTATATCACTGAATCCAAGTATTTAATGATTTTTTTTAAGCATGTATTTTATGAACTCAGTGAAAGAGACCCCAAACTCTGGAGGGGGGAGTCTGAACAGAGAGAGTCCCCTTTGTGCCCTGTGAGTGCTAAGCCTGAGACTCCTGAAGGACATCTGACTACTCAGTTGGGATCCCCTTTTGTTGAGCACATGCTTCATCCCTGCCAGGGTCAGCAGGGCACACAGGGCTGGGCAGTACCTGGGAACAGGCTGCCCACTAAAGATCTGTGCCCGGGGCCATACCTGCAGAGCCCACCCAATGCCCACAGCTCCCCCCCACCAGCAGTACATTTCTAACCTGCATTTTCCATGGCAGTGGGATTCAATCTCCATGATGCTGGCTTTAAAATGTTAGTCATTTGATAAGAACTGCACTACACTGCCTCTCTGAAGATGTTTTTCTCTGTTCACTGCCTGGCATGGAGCTAAAAGACAAAGAGCAGAGCTAGCCCAAATTCTGCCCAGATGCAACCTGGTGCTCCTGGGATGGGCAGGCTGCTGGCCACAGCACAAGGCTGCCTTTGGTCACTGTGGCAGCATGTGGATGCTGATGCAGCCAGCGCCTGTCTGTGCTGAGGCCGCAATCAGTGTCATCTCTTAGGGGCAGGTTGGTGTGTCACAAGCATCTGAACATGGACAGTTTTAAGAGGACCCTGCATTCAGACTAGAGCAGCACCATGCTCGTATCTGCTTATAATAACACTGGTCCTACCTGGCTGTGTAAAGATAGGCCTAAGTGTCTGATTTTAGGCCCCTTTTTCTAAAATCTTGGTCTAACTGGTTCCCTAACAGGCTACAGTGAGACTGTCTTTTCTGCCCTGCAGCAGATTCTCCACACCTCACCAAGACCCAAGACATGAACCAACTTTCCTGCTCTCCTGGCAGTGTTTCACAGGCTGCTAGCCACTGCCAGACTCCTACTCTTGCACAACAGTCCTACTCTGTGAGGTTGCAGTGGGCTACTAAGGAAAAGATAACCCAGAGCAAGATTCAGGCATATGAAAAGCAGCATGGGGTAGGGGAAATAGAGCCAGAGCAGGGAGTAAGCCAAGGAGACAGACCTAAAATCAACAGGCATTTTAACTTACAGGGGAAGAAGGGAAGGAAAATGAATCAGTGCTCCCAGAGGAGGCAGTCTGGATCTACTCTGATCCTAAAGCAAGAGAGTGGAAACAGGCATTTAGGAGCAGTTCATTTATACAAGCCATACTGAATATACTGAGCAAGCTACCAAAGGAGGCAATAAACCTGCATCTAGGAGAACGGTCTAAGAGGAGTTAGATTGGCACTTTAGAGCAAAGAGATATTTGAGGCTGCAAAGGCAAGCAGCAGTGCACGGAGACACGTGGACACAGCTCACGTGGCCCACGCTATTGACGCGTTTTCCCTCCCCAGCCCAGCCTGCTGAGCTTGATTACTTACATCTTGTGTAACTTACATAGTCTAAAGAGAGTCGGCCAATCTCCACTCAATTTATAATTTAGCAAGCAGAGGAGCTTGATTCTTCTAATTTACATAAAACATACATAAAACTGAAAACAAAATAGCTTTAGAGCATATGGGCAAAGTACACAAGAGCCACAGAGGAAAGCAGGAGTGAAGAAGGATATGGAGCAAAAGCACTATCTAGATTGTGCTTTGCTAAGGAGTTCTGAGTACCTTATTTATGATAAATATCTCACAGACAAGAAAGATTTCATCATCACAGACACACGTTAGTGGACAATCAGAACACAGCCCTACCTAACCAATGCCATAATGCTGAATGGGGCTTTTTTACTGCAGCTTTCTTTTTCTAGGTAAAGAAATATTGTTGAAAACCTTCTGCAACAATATAGCAAGACAGCATCAGTGTGTATGAAGGTAGAACTGCCTTCCTCCCATTCTCTCTTGGGCATGTCCTTCTCTCATGAAGAAAGGCAGGGAGCTCTCACCCTGTGGGTAAATCCAAGTCAGCATTCCACTTCCTAGGGAGCAGCAAGGGGGCTGTGCTCTTGTGACCATTTCTCCTGCATTCCTCCTCCATGACTGCTGGGTTCTGGCAGAGCCGGCAAAGGCATTCTCTGAGAGGAGACACCACCTGCCAAGTGTGGAAGCTGGTATTCCTCCCGTGGCATGGTAGGCTCCAAATCGTGCCTCTCTTCCCCATTTGCCTGAGGAGTCATCCTGGGTACTAACAATAGACTCCATGGAGGCTGGTGGAGCTCAGGCTGCCTCACCAACTTCTGTCTGAATTCAGTCATTTCCAGTGAGCAATGTATAAATAGATGCTGCCTCATTATTGATGCATATTGTGCAAAGGGTTTAGCCAGGGATGAAGCTTGCCTGCTTTCCTTTTATGGATAAAAAGCGGAATCCCAGAGCGTTTATGTGAGATCTCTGCACATGTCAAACAAACCACACCAGGAGGAAGATTCTGTGCTCTTAGGCCCATGTTAAATGGCAGCCACATGGCCACAAGTCCATGGGAACAAAATGCCAAAATGCATGTGCGTATAGGCACACTTACAAATATGCACAACAAAACCAAATGAAAAAAGAATTCTAATGGTTGCAGCCTAATTTTTCTGTTCCTTTTCAAATCCCAAGACCAGGTTTTAGTCTGGGCTACTCTGACACAAATCTCATTTGACATTGTTATAAACCACCGATTTACACTAATGGAAGAGTTAGCCTCTGATTTAGGAAGCAGACCTCAGTGGCTGGCCCAAGCCTGAGCCTCCCAGCCCTGCAGTCTGGCTGTAGCACATTGATACTTGCCAGCTAATTTGATCATGAACTCCAGTGAAGGCGAGCTATCGATATTTCAGAAAGCCATTCCTCACACTTCTGAGCAGCAAACGGCCCATCACTAAGAAGGCCAGACCCTTGTCAGCATGAGCTGACTTATATGAAATGAAACACTGACCTTACTGCTAGCTCCAGAGTTAATCTCAGACGAGAGATTTTATTAGAGAAAGCAGAGCTATTGTTCTGAGCCTCTCTACAGGGCATATGTTTAAGCTTTGCATCCAAGAAATGTGGAATACTTAAAATAGAGTTGCATTTGATAAAAAATAAAACCTGAAAACTCTAGCTAGGTATTGTATGTGTGGATTGATTTATTTATTTGATTTGTTTTCCTTGGATTTTTCATCCTGCCCATTCAGCATCCTTTCCCTTGCTGGAGTTTTTCCTTCCTCTCCACACCAGGGAGTCTGGAACAGAGCAGCACCGCCTCACTGCAGGTCCAGCAAAAGAAAACTAAACATGTCTGTGTACATCTCTAACCAAGAGTCTGGACTGGTCCTGCCTTCTTTGCTGATAAGAATTTACACAGACCAAAGTGACAAGCACCTAAACAAGAAGAGTAAAAGGGCGTGGGTTTGGCTCTTGCTTCCAAGAGCAGATCTGGTTTTCATCAAGGGGCTCTTTGAACAACTGAAGGCAAATGGATTTATGTGATCACATGTGCGACACATGATGGGACAGCCACATGATGTCATAACACAACAAATGACAATGAGCAGTCAAAACAAAAAGGATTGTACTGAAACCTTGAAAGTAATTATGTTATTGTGTTCTGCATAATTCAGACCCTGGCAAACACGTGGGGATAAAGGTCTCTTTCTTAAAAATGGAAAAATCACCACCTCTTAAGCTAAAAAGAGAGAAAGTTTCCACTGCTCTACGCTATATTTCAAGATCTTCAGAAAAAAAAAATAGGAAAAAAATTAGGACATTAAGTGACATTTCTGACACTTCTAAAATAAAACACATTGAGAAAAAATCCATTCCATCCCCTCAAATCTTTTGCATGTTTCATAAACAGGAAGAGGGACAGCAAGGCAGTGGAGGAAAGTAGGGGAGCAAGAAGCAGTTTTTACCACAGTGGTCATTTTTAACAACCAGAGCATCAAGACTTTAGTAAGTGTTGCTCCAGTAAAACAGCAAGCAATAAACTGCAAAACAGAAGAATCTATCAAGGCAAATTGATGAAGAGGTAATACAAAATGCATTTTCTTGGAGTAACCAGGTAAGTTATCTACTGAAGAATGATTGTTAAAGGAAGAGTTTCCAGACTGTGGGAAGCATTAGTGCATCAGCCTCCCTGCTCCTACTATTAAAGAAATAATGCCTAAATTAAAGAAATAAAATAAATCCTTAATAATGCAGTAATTAGTGATGCCTTTTTATTTGATTTTTTAAATCAGCATCTTCTTAGGAGAATGTGAATATTTGCACAGCTAGTACTATCAGATAATCTAAAAGTAGTCATATGAAATCTACATTATCTATGTAAATGCCTCTGTAAGATGCAGTGAGATGGTTCTTTTTTTGGTAACAGGCTGCACAATTGCATGCTGTACTGTTCTGGTTCCGAATGTTCCTCTTTCTCCAATTAGAGAAGACCAGCCCCATGTTGATCACTTTATCTTTGATTTCCAATGATTTAGAAGATTGGTTTGACCTGTGATCATTAATAAACTTGGTGGCATTGTCCCGATTTAGTAAGGGAACTGCTAACATTACAAACAAGGTTATGAATCATCAATTGTTAATATTAAAGTCAGCTATATTTTTCCAACATTTCATGCCTCATGCAATAATGTGAAAGGGGTGTAACTCAGACGAGCTGATACAGAGCAACACAGTGGTGACAACTGACCCCAAAACAGATAAAAGAGCTACTTAATCTGAAATATTCTTGAGTAGTTTGGAGAGTGTAAGTTACCTCTTCTGGGCCTAGCCTTTCTTTCTAGTGGTATAACCTGTTGAGAAATTATGGGAGCCATTTCAGCTCCATGGAGTTGTGTTGCAACCGTCAGAGGCGAGGAGGCCTCCCCCGATGGCTCTCCAGGCCTCCTTGGGTGACTACTGCTTGCTGTGTCTTGGCCAAGTTAATTTTACATCTCCCAGGCAAGGGCTTTCCTGCCTGGAGATTGCTCTGTTGCTTTATATCATCCCCACTGGCTAGAGGGGTCTTGGGTTCACTGAAAAGAAATGTTTCTTGATAGCCATGCCGCATTTTCTCCGTACATAGCTTCTAGGTCTATTTGCACACACCAGGCTACACCGCTTTCCTGCCGATAGGAGAAATTCTGAGCCCCCTGAAATCAATAGAAAATTCCCACTGGTTTCTGCAGGAGAACAATTTTAAAAGCAGGATACTTATTTCATTTATCTATACAGGCATTATTATGAAATTTTGGCTAGGTATGCATAGTCATATATATATGTGTGTGTGTATATAAAAACATATATAAACCACCTTTCAGCCATATATTCAAGGCTCTTATTTTTCTCATCAACCAACCCGCTCTAGTTTCTGGAATATTTCACCTTATTTTTTATTGGCTTCTTACAACTAGATACTGTTTTTCCAGGAAGCAAGCTACCAAACTTGTGTGATGTTCCAGCCCTGGTTTCAACACTTCTGGTACATGCTTCCAGCGCCACACTGCGATGCCTCCTCACTTACAGTCCCTGGTGCCTAACCTCTTCTCTGCCCTCTAACTCTGAAAAGCTGGGTCACATCTACCTTCTACCATCACCTACCTCCTAGACTATTCTCTTTACCTTCCTCAGGATCCTCTCTGTCCTTTGCAGTCAGACTCTCCATCACCACTATGAATTCTGGCTTGTTTTTTCACTTTTAGACTACTTATTTTTGGCTCGTCATTTAAATTTCTTTTGAGTCATTGTTATTATTGAGCCAACATTTATAAATAGCTCTATGCATTGCAGGTATGTGATTATCAAGTCCTTTGATTTTTGAGCAATTTGGTTACTAAATGATAGCAATAAAAAGCGTGTAATCATCATGGGCGTTAGCCCAGGAAATGTTTCTACCATTAAAGCTTTCAGGAGGTAGATGATGATTCTGGTAAAAATTTATGGCTCTTAATAATGAGTGTTATGATTTACCTTTACAACACTAAATGGTGAGATGTCATAGCAGCTACGGGTAATACCTGGGGGTGATGCTTTTCAGAAAAATAGTAATCTATTAAAAGGAAGAGAAGAAAAAGCCTTTTGTGTACGTAAAGACGTGATTTATTTCAAAAAGCTCATAAAAATCCAGTTGTGTACATTACGACTAGTGTGATGTAAAAAGGCAGAGAAAAAGGCTGGTTAGCTTATTCTTACAGCTGCAAAGTATGTGTAGAGCTGTGTGGATGTATAGATATTACTGTTTTCATTTTCCTCAAGAAAATCCTATTAACACTAGAAGCCACCTAAACTGATATGAAAGACAATAACTTGTTATGGGAAGAAAACTTACACTCCCCTCAAAATCATATGTAGTCTTAAAAGCACAAAGTAAAAAACATCTGCATAACCATACACATCTATATGCAACACAGTGGGCATTTATTTTAGGCAAATTTGCAGCAGCAAGAGGAATTGTAACACAGATCACAAATACGCACTGTAACAGCATGGCTCCTGCTGAGGTGAGTGGCTCTTGTGCCTCTGTCAGGTCTGGGAGAATGGGGATTTTCTACTGTGCTCTAGCCTCTCTTCAGAAAGGGGTGCCTGTGTGTACATGTATATTTATTCCATTCAGGAATATATACATATGTAAGGGCTGTAGTTTTAAATATTTCTGGAAATAGCACCTGAAATCCAATGGCAGCCCCTACCACTTAATTTAGGGTACTGCTAAACAGAGAAACACTTCACGCTATGGGCAAACCCTGGCAAGGCTGTGACCCTGCCTGCACAGGACAGTAGGGACCAAAACTGCACTTTGTTCTCCCACTCCTGTCGTGGGGCACGATGTGCCCACTGTGCTCAGGGACAGAGCCCTTTGGAAGGCCTGAGCAGGGCAGGGGACAGCCAGTATCACAGCGTCACCTGTGCTGCACCAGGGCCACTGCCACACCAGTGTCTGCTCTGCCATCAACCCCCTGTGCCGCTCTGGGGCCCTGGTGTGACAAAGACTTACCTATGGCAGCAGCTTTCAAGGCTACTCCAGCAGAGAAAATTACCCAGAGATATAAATCTTCATAAGATTATGGCCTTTAAAGACAAGGCTAAGTTCAAGTAATTATTTTTGGGGTAATTTTTAAATTTAATTTTCTACCAGGATGCAGATTAAAAAAAACCCAACGTTTTAAAACAGAAATTTAGCATTCTGAATTAATTAAATATGCCCTCACCAAAATAGCTGTTAATGCACACTTGGTGCTGCCACAAACCTCATTCTAAAATGTCTTAGAAAATGCTCATACTGGTACAATTAAACCTTCTTATTTATAGTGTAATTTCTTAGTATATTCCATTGTAAACTTTTAGTGTAATTTTTGCCATTAATGAAATATCATTAGACTACTAGAGGCACTGAGGTTTCAGAGTTATTTTTTAGCACACAGGATTTGCAATTTCTAAAGCAAAGTAGGAAGTGTAGCATTGTTAAAAATCCCTTTCACTAGGGGTCTAATCTTTCCCACAGTGAAATCAATTGGGAGTTTGTTATTGCATTGGATAGTAGGATTTGGCCCTATTTTGGGTTGAACATGAGCAAGCTTGCTTTCCTGAGCAGTCCTGTGGAAGCTGCGTGCATTGCCAGGATCAGACCCATAGTATGAATAGTCACTACTTAGAGGTCTGTTGTTCAAAAATGACCCCTTCTGTCCTTCAATATACGTATGTGACAGACCCCTGGAACTGCTAATATATGGGGGGAGTCCCTCTGAGATCATGCTATTGGGAAACATCATCAAAGAGTCTACATTGAGCATTTGCACAATAATCTAGAATCATTTTGGTGAGCATATCCTGTATTTCTCCAGTCGGATCTTACACTTCCACTCTTTTAATCCACATAGCATAGCAATTCCCAAAAGATTTTAGAGAAATCTACAATCATCAAAATGTTAATTTTGACAATGACAAAGAGTACATGCATTAAAAATGCATCAGCCCTGTCATTAAGGCATTATTCAGCAAAACCATCTCATCATGCTTTACAGAAAGCAACTAGAAGAAATCAAGTATAGAGAACCATTTGCTAAGCTTGTATTTATGAGTGCCAGTTCAATATATACTACACAAGGTACTCAACCAAGCAAAGAGCAAACAAATCCACACCCTTTATGTGATGAAATGGGAACTCTTAATAATATTCTAAGTCATGACTCAAGGGAAAATGTCAACTAAAAGCTCTGACCAGAGAGAGGTTTGCAATACAAACCTGGATTTTAAAATAGTGTTTCCATCGCTGTTCCTGCAGCACTTGTGAATGTGTCTGTGTTACGGTGCTGAACTGACTATGATTTAGCAGCTGATCATGTCTTTTTAAAGCATAATTTAACATTATTTCTGAGGCTGTTGAACATACTAAACTACAAGGAAAAAATCTGCTTTCAAGTGGTATTAGAGAAACACAAGGATCAGAGTGCTAGCATCAAAGATGTGTCTAAAGAATAACAGATCCACACGTCTGTGTTACAACGAGCACTCCACTCACTACTAAAGGCAACAGACTAAGATTGCTTTGGCAGTTGTTGGAAATTATTAAGTAGAACATCGACAGCCTTTCAATCACTAAGCAAGAGACAGAGAGAAAGATATTCTCCATCAGCCCACCTCGCGCTCTCAATGATCCCCCCACGTCTGGCTTGTCCACATTAGAAACCATTCCTAGCCCAATTATAGCAGAGGTTGGGGAAGGATGCATTCAAAAAGGCAGTCTTATCACAGGAGTCCTGGTCTTCCTTTAAAATGGCTTCTGATCTAATTCACTTAAGGCTGAAATCTGGTCTCTGGTCTCACAATCGTAACTACATGGCAACAAGACCTGGGATCATATGGGCATTTGGAGAGGCCTTGAATGGCAAAACACAGGGATGATCACACCCTGCTCCTTTTCTCTGCCAGGTTTGTGGGCAGAGGAGCAGGGAAAAAAAAGACTGGAATTATGAACACTATACCTGGATTTTCCTAAGCACAACATCTGAAAGACCGATCAGGTTTTAACCAAGTCCTGTGCCCTGATGCTGAGATTGGAGAGAAGGACAGATGCACTTTTTCTGTGTTAAAGCGATGGGGCATGTCTCAGCCAGTTATGGGAATCAACACTCCCTTAGTTGTGTCTCCCACCTGTCCAGCTGCAAGTAGCATTTGGGGAGTCCTGGGCGCTTGGAAAGGGCAAAAATAAGGCACTACCTGAGCTGCAGAGGGGAAAAAACGCTCAGATCTGGCCTCGAGCATGTGTCTCAATCTGGGGCCTCAGAAGCTTCATAAACTCTGCTGGCCTGGAGCTGGTGTGAAGGTGGATGCCTAATCGTGCCCTCGCCAGGTTGCAGGGTGAGGATAAAGGAGCAAGAGAGGCATTGCTTTCATTGAAAGCAGCCGGCCTCAAACTGCTCCCCAGGAGCGGCCCCCGGACGGCCGAGCCCCTCGGCAGCCGGGGCAGAGGGGCTTCCCCGCGCGTCGGGCGCCCTGCGGAGGGCGGGCTGGG